>JANIJG010024206.1:17461-49050 GCA_024611175.1 Megaceryle torquata | reverse complement strand
TCAGGGGGCTGGAGCACCTCTCCTACGAGGACAGGCTGAGGGAGCTGGGATTTTTCAGTCTGGAGAAGAGAAGGCTCCAGGGAGACCTAATAGCCACCTTCCAGTACCCGAGGGGAGCTTAGAAAAAGACTGGAGAGACCCTGTTTACAAAGGCCTGGAGTGAAAGGACGAGGGGTAATGGTTTTAAATTATAAAGGAGAGGATTTAGATTAGAAATAAGGAGGAAGTTCTTTACCATGAGAGTGGTGCAGCACTGGAACAGGTTGCTCAGGGAGGTGGTTGAGGCCCCATCCCTGGAGACATTCAAGGTGAGGCTTGACAGAGCTCTGAGCAACCTTCTCTAGCTGAGGACGTCCCTGCTCTCAGCAGGGGGGTTGGACTAGATGACCTCTAGAGGTCCCTTCCAACCCAGACATTTCTATGTTTTCCCCCTGCAATGCATTATTTGCATTCTGAAGTAGTCCCTGAGTATGTGAACTGGATTCTATTACTGCAGTTAAACTGAAGCATACCCTCCAGAAATGCAGGCAATGCACTCCAGTTATTATAATCCACATTCTGTCCTTGGAACCAGTTTAGAATCAGTTTAAAGCAAAATCCTGTGGGGTATGGATATTAAGGTTTCATCACCAGCTATTTTATTCTGTAGACGCATTCCTTTGCGTTGATCTGCGCTCTCCATCTAGTCAAACTGTCCTCTTGCACAGGCATAGAGATTTAGAGAAGGTTGCAGGATTCACTGTGCCATAGAGGAGTGACAACAGAGAAGATAATTTTCTAGCTGAATGATGATCATTCAAAAGAGGGGAGTCCCAGGTTCCCACAGCTATTTACACATTTAATCCAGTAACTGTTTAGCGCAAAACATTGTAATACAATCTGTTCAAGTAGGTTTACTTGTCCACCATCTGGACATGAGTGCTGTCTGCCAATCTAAGATGAGGAACACAAGGAGGGCAGTGAAAGAAATCAGGGTTACTTTTAAGTCTTGAGGATTCTTCAGAATAACCTCTCTATATTCACTTTCCCCATTTAAGCTGCTATCACCTTCTCAGTTGGAACTGCCTTTGGCAGTGGAGGTTGGTGAGAGAGTCCCTACTCCCGGTGCTCCAAGTGCCAGCCTTTGAATATTTACAAGTAATGGGGACCTTTTGGGGAACATAAAGGTGCTCAAATAAGCATTTTTCTTTTGCTGTTTGAGGCTGTTTGGGTATTACAAAAATGTGGAGAAGGGGGAGAGTACACAAAATCTGGGTTGTAAGTACCTGGTGGCAGGCAGGAGAAGCTTACAGAAATATGTAATTGCTGGCTTTGGTCTCAGTTCACGTGTGCTGTGGATTCATATTCCGCAGTTAACTCTTTCTGTGTGTCTCAGTTAAGCTAAGTTCTGTGTTACATCTACAGATACCAAGAAAAAGAGCATAGCACAAGATTATAATTGTGTTTGATTTAGTTTAGAGCTGCTAAAGCTGATAAGTTGATTTTAGTTGATTTTTATACTGTAGAAAACATGAGTAAGTGGGTTACATCAGAAAAAAATGAGACAAAGTCATCCCACTTTAGGCTTTTAGTTGAGACTGTTAAGGGAGGTTTAGCAACCTGTAGTGCCAACAGTAGCAGTACTGATGGAGATGGTTCCACCTCTGTAAGAGCTGAATGGTATTTCCATCCTCAGCCCCTTCATAAATTTAGGACAAATATGCAGATGCCTTGGGTATGTTCATTTTACAAGAGCCTCAAGTGATTTGTGTTGGTATATATTGCGTATTCAGATGATAGGTAGTTTCATAGAAAGTGTAATTTTCATCTTTAGTTGCATTTTTCTTGTTCTACCATGTTGAAGTGATATAACTATGGCTTAGTCTTGGCATGTATCTTAAGTGATTCAGAGATGTAGCTGAAGTTGTTCAGTTACAGCAACATTATTTTAATTTTTTTTGAGCAATGAATGCATTGTGCTCTCATGCAGAACTCATGCTTGCTTGGCTGTGAGGGAGAAAGTTACAAGTTCATTAGCTGATAGAGCAGCTTTATTTGCTGAAGTAATTTGAAGTCTGTATATCTCCCAAGAAGTGAAAATGGAACTTTTCCTGAATTTAATGAACTGTTTTGATAATAAAAATGTTTTAGAGGAAACACATTTTCACTTAAGTCTTTACAGTGACTCTTGAGTCTACAAAGAGCTGAGGGCACTTTAAAAATGAGTTGAGAGACACTTCCAGTTGGTTTTTGTCATCGGATCTCTAGACACTTTTTCTAAGAATGAAAAATGCATAGACCTTTAGAAATTTGATTTCAGGTTAATTTTAGAAGTTTCAGAAGGTAAAAATTTAGACTTTAATATGTCCATGTTTTTGAGAACACTGTTATTTTGGTTATCACATCAAGTCTTTACTTTTCTAATGTAGACATTAACATCACTTCTGCTTCTCTCAGTATGAGTTATCTACTATAAGATGCCTAGATTTTTACCGTTCAACACAGAAACAAATGCAGAATATGGACATTTAAACAGCTGTTTCTTAACATTTACACCATTAAGTTTTCCATTAAAGCTTCCTGACCACTTGTATGGTCTTGCTTTAGCATTCAACAGTGAACTTCTGGTTTAGTTTTAGTAATTGCACTTTTTTTCTGTAGATCAAAATTATGTGCTGGTATCTATGAATAGGCTTTCCTTGAACTTCTCAGAAATAGATCTGAAACTATAAAGTAATTATTTTACGTTAAAAGGATTAAGGGCTTTATCTCTCACTAGAGATTGTCTACCTCCTGTTGAACCACAGAATCCTTTCATTAATTTAGCACCATGCTACCTCCTTTGTTTTCTAATGAATGACCTATCAAGGAAAGTAGCATTCCAATGAAAGGAACTCCTGCTTGAGGAACTGTGGAGTACTTCTGTCCCTTAATGCACAGGTAATTGCAAGTATGTAAGACTTTCATCTGGATGGCTGGCAGAGGAAAAAGGGAAACTGACTTTGTAAAAGGTGTTATTTGAAAATGCTGAGGTACTAGTCACAGAGAAGAAGAATTCTAAATTTAGTGCTTCTGTCATATTTTTGTGTGTTGTTTTTTTTCTTTTCCTTGCAAGAAAGAGAAATTGCTAGGAAACTCGACAATAAAGTGACCAATAAAAGAATGGCATAGGAGAATAAAACTATGGGAAATTAATGTTAGATAGGGCAAAGAATGTATGACTATCAGTAATAGTGATAGTGAAATAATATAAGGATGGATGATTTTTCTCACAATGAAGAGCATGAGTCATGATCAAAAGTTTGAAAAAAGTATTAGAAGGCATATGACTCTGAAACATATTAACACAGGGACAATAGGTACAATATAAACAATGTCTAATTTTTAAAAGCAGAGCTTACACTCAATTCAGATGCACTCAAAACTTGCTTTATTGCCTAATATTTCTAACTTTGTTTTAATTCTTTTGAAATCTTCACCAAAATGAAAATGAAGGAAGAGGTTTGCTTTGCATACAATGAAAGAAGGAAAAAACAACAGTCTGAACTTGTATCCCAACTTCTGTGGTTAGGAATTGTATCATCTGAACCCTTCTATACTACAATTTGTCATTTCTAACAAAGAAGAGAATTGTGAATATTCATTTTTTATGAAGTAGGATTTCTTTGTTCTGGACTTTTTTTTGGGGGGGGGGAAGTTAATGCAGAGCATTGCTCTGCTTTAGAACCTTTCCTTTCTTGTCTTAGAGTAGGTTATTCATTAAATTGACTAGATCATGTTGCTACAGTTACCCATGAAAGGTCTTAAAGATATTTCTAATTGTCTCTGATAGGTATTGTTAATGCCCTAAAATGCACATCTGTTCAGAGGCAGTTTGATAATGGAGGAAAAAAGAAAGTAAGCTCTCAATTTGTTCATCGTGAGAAGTTTGATCTTGAAACCAAAGTGAGCTTTTACTAATTTCAAGTGAAGTAATGAAGCAAGGCACTACTTTGTATGCCCTTGTAGGAAAAGGAAATTTCCCATCTTCTCTGCTTGAGAAAGAGTCATTGCTAAGACTGCTTCTAATGTTGAAGCATCATCTGGAGATTTGAGGTATTTGAGTTCAATTGTTAGGCATGTAACTGGTTTCCTACACAATTCTGCCCAGTCTTCTTTTCTTACTTGTCTGTTTTATGAAAAAGAAAAGTTGCTAATTCCCTTTGCTTCTGCTTTTTCCTTTTCATAGTCAAGAAAAGATGTGTTAAAACAGATAAATTGCTTTTATTTGTCTTTGAGGTATGACATCACAAATTGTTTTAAATTTTTTTTGGAAAAAAGCAAGTCTTATTTGGTATGTGCTTTGTGTTGTGCAATTATTCTGTAAATTCAGAAGCCTTCACTTTAACAAAAAAAAAAGCGCCTTTCTTAGGAGCATGCAGTAAATGTCAAATTAATTCTGATAAAAAAAGTGTGGTAAATGCTCATAATAGATTTTGACAATCTGCAAAAGCATTGTTAAGCCTATAATCAAAAGGACTGATGAAATCTTACTCTGTATGTTATGAAATTTCACGGAAGCAGAGGAAATTGAATGTACTACAGAAGTCCATCAAATATGTAGAGGTGCAAGTAGACAAAACCAGCTTGCATCTTTTGAAGCACAGTGTGGTGGTTTTTCTTTGGTTTGTTTTTGTTTGTTTGGTTGGTTTTGTTTGTTTGTTTTGGGTTTGTTTTTTAACAGTAACCTATTGGAAAAATCTGAAGGTCCGGGATGAGTTGAGGTTTTTTCCTCTTACGTTTTGTGGCACTTTTATCAATGACTTTCTTGTTGTACCATATTAAAAAATACCTTCTAAGGAAATGCAGGAACAAGAATACATCTAGATGGTTGGATGCTGTATGCGTAATGTTACAGACATACTGTAGTAACAGTTGCTTCAAAATACTTAAAGCAGCAGTCCAAGAATAAGTGATTTTTGTCATCACTTCTGTATACCACTTGGATTGTGAAGAAATGTATGTGAACTAGTAAGCTGAAAGATATTCTGAACTCTAAAACCAGTTTATAGGCTGCTAAGAACCTGTCAGTAGTGTAGATTGCTTTTGTAATATTCTGTAATTCTTTTAAATAGAGGTGGATGCATGACAAGTGTTCTGTCCTCTTTCCTTCTCTTTTTATGAAGATTATAGGCTTCACATTACTGAAACAAGGACCTGGGTTAGATTAATACAGATAACACTCATGAAGAAAAGAGAGAGAAAATAAGAACTCAATAAAGGGGATGCAGTACTTTTCAGAAAGGCTTCTTTTTGGCAACAGTTCTTAAAAGTTAATTTCTCTCATTTATCCTTGCTGGTTTTTTGGATATGGAATCGCTGTAAGCAAATAGTAGAGGAGGCCATCTGGTCCCAGGGTTTTTTTGCCACATCCTACTTCAAACTCTTCACTGTGTACATTCAGCAAATCAGTGCAATGTTGTGATTACACATTTTTGCTCACCTGCCTTCAGAGATCATCTTTTGTATGGCTTTAATGTAAGTTTAATGCATTTCAAACTGAAGTTAGAGTGATTCAATCAAACTTTTGAGTCATGTCTTGCTTACATCTCATTTATGGTTTTGTTGGAGTTCAGTTTTAACAAATGTTAATTTATTTTTTCTGCTCATTTGTTTGACGTGGAAAAAATAATGTGCGGAATGTAAACTTTGACAATATCAGAAACTTTCAGTCTTGAAAAGTATTGACGCAAGGATGCTTATTTTTCTATTTCTACCAAACTCTAGCTTTACTGCTCACTTCCTTTTATAACATGGTTTACGGGTAGTACAAGCCCCTTACTGGAATCTCTTTGGGCTGCATACTCTATTGTCTCTTGATTAGCTAATTCAATTATATTGAAAATAATATTAAGTGGATTACAGGAGGTTTTTTGGCATAATTCAGAATTAATGTTGTGATATAAGCCTGGTGTATTTTCACTATGTGTCTGGCATGGGTCAAATATGGTTTACTTCCTGATAAGCATATAGATGAAAGAGGAGGGATATACTTGTATTTCTACCAACTGTCTGTCTTGTCTAGCAGACTGCTGCGAGAAATGTGGACAAGAAAATGAAAATGATGCTTGGAAAGTAGGAAGCAGTATATTTTCCAAATTAAAAAGAAAAAAAAAACCAACCTGCTTGTCTGTCACTCCTATCTGTTATCTCATCCTGCCTTTCAATGTGACCAAACTAATGTGCCACCTTATTTCTAACCATTAGAAATGTGTTTCTCTAAGCTAGGAATAGAATCTGTGCTTCCTGGCTATGAATATTTTCTTGTTGATAGCAAAGAAAGGAGAGAAAAAAACCAAAAAACAACCCCCCCCCCCCAAACCAACCAACCAACCAAAAAACACCACCCCAAAAACAAAACAAAAAACCAAAACAACAACCAAAAAAAAGGCAACAAAAACCCCAACCAAATAACTTCAGAGAAATGTAGAAATACTCTTATTTCCTCTGGAGGCTGGGCTATGTAGAAGTGACTAGTTACAACTTGTGTTACACAGTATCATCTAAAATTCAAGAGTTTTTTTGATCCAGGGCATTCATACTAGCAAGACGTTCAAGACTTCTCAGTTATGAATTTAGAATTATCATTTGATGTTGTGGAATTCACTCGATGAAAGATGAAAGAACATGGGGTTTTTTGCTTTCATCACATGATTTTTGAGGCAGTTCACTGGTTGATACTCTTAACGGAATTTATGGATGCAGAGCATACAACAGATTGCAAAATTAGAACTGTCTAATTTTCAAAAAGTGGTAAGGTTTGAGCTTTAAATACCATGCTTATCCTAGTATAAGGCAGACTTTGACATCAGTAGTTGTAGTTACTGTGGGGTGTGCTTGATTTCTAGATAACCATGAGTGGTGGTTTAGGAGGTGAAGATACAGTAACATTCAAACTCATCTCCACTTGCTTAGTGGTATTGTAATTTCTTATTACATGAGTTCCTTTCACTGTAATTATTTTACCAATGTAAGGTTATTACTGCTGGTTTTATAATTGATATTATAGAATACAAATACTATAATAAGGGGGTCTCAGCATTCTTCAGAAGTTTGATGCAAGGCCAGCAATAACTTTTGTCTTTAATTCTCCTGCAGGTGTAGATTTTTATTAATTTATTTTTCAGTTAGAAATGTTGTTACTCTTAAGTACTAATTTTTAAAATTTAAATGAGTAACTAGTTTTTTGTGCGTTTTTATGCTCACAAGAGGATGCTTTTGCATCTGTTTGCACAGATTCTTATAAGTAAGATGAGCAGAAAGGTATGGGGGCTCTCTTGTAATTTCTTATTACCTATATTTTTCCTGATTTCCGTTATTTTCAAGTTTCAGATAGATGTCAAGTTTCTGTCAGTACAAATAACTGCTGTATATAGTGTGCCTCCAGAAGTCATAAGGTAGTGGTGTAAACAGTCATAAGAAATAGCAAAGAAGTCATTCGGACCTGTAAGCTGTGTTACAAACAGCTTAGAGAAAGCTTTTTCACTTCGTTGCTACATATTTTTGGAAATGCATCTATTACAGTCCTGTCCCAAATCCCTGGGTTGGAGGGTGGATAACTATGAGTTGTTACACAGAAAACTTCTTGGATGCTCAGTGCATCTCCTGATAAACAAAAGTGCATGTTTGAGTTTATGTACTTAAAAAGGTATGTGCCAGGGTGTTCCAAGTTTCCCTTTGTGAATATTTTGGTATTCATAGTTGTACTGGGTTGGCTGAGAATTTCAACAAACTGATGCTGTAAAAAGGTGAAGAACTCTTCAAACCTCTGAGTGCTGTTTATGCTACGATCTGCTTTACTCTTGTGTCATGTAAAGGCCCGCTGTTGGTTCCTTTTCCTCGGTATTTCAAATATCTTCCTGGTTGGATTTTTTTATATATTCCAAATGCATGTTATTTAACTTACCACTGTGTGTTCCTGGTTGTAGATTTTTGCCTCTTTAGTTGGTAACTGAGCAATTGTGTCTTGAAGCTGTCCTTGCTAAGGGACCAGCAGCCAACTTACACATGACTGCAGTAGAAGTAATTCCTCCTCTGAAGTTCTTTGTCCATAAAAATATGGCCATAGACATCCTGTGTTTTGCAGGCTGAATCCGACCTGTTAGAACAAATCCATATGGTTCCACTGGCACTATTTGTCTGCCTTTCTTGCACATCCTCTGACTGGTACTGCACTGTGGTGAGATGTCTTTGAACTGCTGAAATGCATTTATCACCACATGAAAGGTATACTGGATCGTGTAACAAGTACTTGAAATAATTTAACATAAACTTGCCATTTACAAAAAGTTAAATTGTGTAGCACAAGGTGGTATGAATTTTTGAGTGGTATTATTTTTGACAATAACATATATTTTTGGTCTGTGCAGTAGATACATTCATACCTACCTGAAACATATATTATTCTGCAATAGCTGTTGTTTCTTGCATTGGCTTTAAATGACTTCAGATCAGAAAAGCATTTATTTTTTCACTATTTGGACTGTTTGTATTGGCTGTCTTGCTTTTGTTCTTTTTATCCCTTTCTGTTGTAATTCTCTTAGGAAACAGTTTAGTATCTGTGTTTTCCTTCAATATTTGTATATAAAATGTGTAAATAAAGAAAAAGCATAACAATAGGTCAGTCTCTCATTACTTCTCTTTTTTTCCTCTGACAGGGCTTTTGCAGATTTTTGTCTTTTCTAGAAATAAGTTCCAGCTCTTCTAGTACAGTTCTGCATTGTCTTTTTTTCTTCCTGCTTTTCTTTTTTTTTTTTTTCTTTTGTTTTTTAAGGTATATCTTGTCTTCCAAACACTCTGAATTTTTCTAAAAATGCAGACTCACTAGCTGCGGTCTCAAGTCATCACAAAAAAAGTTACTTTTTTTTTTGTGTGTGACTACGTTCACATTCTGCTTAACCAAAAAGTCTACTTATTTCCTTCCTGTATTTCGACTGGTAGGCTGTTTGGAGGTTTTTATGTGTCTGGTTTGCTTCCTATCATTTAGTTCCTCTTTCTTTTTGTCATTAGTTTGTCCTTACTTGTTTTCTTTAGAAAAGGAATATTCACACATTTTGATGGACATTTGATGCCCGCTCAACTCAGAGAGCAAACTCCATCCTGCATCTTCCCTTTGGTGATAGAATGCATTATTTTTCTTCCATTCTGTTTCTTCATGTTGTAACTCCCAATGGTTGTACTTTTTCTGGCATCTGATGTTGTTTTTCCATCTTATGTCTTTCCTCATCATACTTTTTGCCTGGTGCCACATTTTTGTGATTATCTAGATATTTTTTTCTTACAGCCTTTAGTTTTATCTTTCCCATGTTTTTCTGGACTTCTGTCAACATTTTCTCAATTGTGATGTTTGTTCTTTTTTGTGTGTGTTGCTTTTCTTGGTAGGTACAGATGGATTTTAAGAGTCGTTCCCACAATCTGTTTTAGATCTTTTGTTCTAAGATTGTCACATCTTGCTCTCCTTTAAGGAGAGAAATGAATGAAATAACAAGGTAGGGTGAGTCAAACTTTGAATCTGAAAAGATCTGTATTGTTTGGATTCTTTTTCTTTGCCCCAGAATGTTGGTATCATCCCTTGAATTTGTTTGGGGTGGGGGAGGAAGGCACATCTGTAATTATGGTATCTGGAGACAAATGTGGAAAGGAATCAGGGGTTTGATTTTCATTATTTGGTACTCATCTTTTCTTTCATGCTCTGAGTTGTATGATCTATTCTAAAATCAGAGACTATGTCCACAGTGGTAGTATATATGCAAATATATCCTGTCTGTCAGGACACACATGGGCTCAGTTTACAGCATTCAAGAAAGAGTAACTCATGTTACATTGTTCTTCCTCCTCGTTTCTATTGGCAGATGTCTGCCACCATTTGAGTTCCTCCCCATTGCTGAATTGATACTGAACATTGTATAGGTTCTTACTTCAGTTATTTGTTTCTGCCTCATATCATCTTTCCTTCAGAGTTCATACCCCTTGCAAGTGAAGATAGAAATTTGAGTATTCTTTATTTACTTATTTCTGGGCTTTTAAGGAGTCAATGTTCCCTAAAATCAAAACATTCATTTGCTTCTAAGTCGATCAAATCATCTTAGAAAACTAGCTTGAGGCTTACACTGCAGAAAGAAATACTCAAAATATGCTTTCCATTTGCTATCTGGTGTGATTCAGGTTTTCTCTGTGAAAATTCCTAGTAATACTAATTTGACTGTTAGCATATACTAAAGTGTCATGTGTTCTTCTGGTGTTTGCAAACATTGCAAATTAAGAACAATGATAAACCCTTCAAGTGCCTCCATTACTATTTCCAACTGTAAGATACTAAAGGACTCCTAGTTTTTCAGATACTCGTTGCAGATTGTTAATCTGAAAGATAAAATGTTTTATTAATTCTATTGGACCTGGCTTTTCTAATCATGACATAATGAAGTTATCAGAGATTCAACACAGTTCTGTTTCTCTGTGACCTTCTTTTGTATTCAAGCTTTATTAGGTTCCTAGTTTTTGGCTTGAAGGTCTTTATAGTGACTCATCTGTATTGAGTTTGTGTTTCTTCCCTGAAAATTCAAAATAGACTGCATGAAATGCAGTCTATAAACTCCTTTTTCTTTGCCACAGTTGGAGAAGAATAACTAGGATGACATGGTGTGAAATGCTATCAAAACAAATGTGATCTCTGTTAGATGCATTTATTTTTTCCTCTCCAGTCCTTATTGCTATTCTGTGATATGCACAAGGCTAGTAATGGATTCTGATCTCATCATGATCACACTCTGCACTAATCCATAAAAGAGATGATTCTCATTCATTAAGCTCTAATTGTTACCTCTTGTGTTAGTCATCTATTGACAGGAGCCCTCATGGAACTGATTTTTGTTCTGTTGTTGTGTTCTGTTGAGTGAAGATGGTGATATGAAAAGGTGGTTTCTTTGCAGAACAGCAAACTGCACTGTACTGTGATTATCAGAAGACATCTTTTTTTTTTCTTCCATCCTTAGCAATGGTGAAAAACTACCTTATGCTTTGAATATTTGATGCCATCAAATCAGCTAGGATCTCGATAAAAGATGGGTAAAAATGGCTTAACTCATTCAGGCTGAGTTCATCTATTCCCATTATTATTATTTTTTTTTTTTCAAACAGCATGTGCAAATATATGCCTTGGGAGGGGAATCATTATCCCCTCACCAACCCATAATCTCCCACACTTAACTTGTTTTCAGTTCTGGTTTTCTTGAGTCTAATGTTTATCACTAATGGATCTCTCTGTGAGGAATGTTTGGTTGTGATTAATTAATCAATCCTAAATCTCGCACCTCTCTTTCAAGGCTTCACAGATCTGTAGAATTCAGATCTGTAGTTACAGCTGTATCTGGAGAGGATTGACCTGGCCCCAAACTGAATGTATCTTAGGAGTTGTATATTCTGCTGTTATGTACCATTTGTTGCAGGAATGCTCTTAATCCAGAGATTGGTAAAACCATGCATGAAATAATTTTAGTGTTTATGTTCATTCAGTATCCTCTTGGATACTAACACAAAGAAACTGAATTTCAAATGTTACAAGCTTGACTGAGGAGCTCAGGCAAGTCTTAGAGCTCACACTTTGCCATTTTACTATTCTTTGCCAAGTGTTTTTGTGTCCAAGACAGTAAGTGCTTTGCTTTTCTCCTACCAGCTGGTGTAAGATTATTCAATAGAGAGCCCATAGAATTAACTGAATAGAGTTATTGTTCAAAACACCTTACAGCTACCTTCCTCCATAGCTAATTTGTTCTTTTTCAAGAACTGTTCTGGCAGAAAGTAGATTATTTATTTATTTATCCTCTCTCTTAGCTTTGAGTACTGAATGAATTGAAACTGCCAAATCAGTCTGAACTCAAACTTACATTGTACCATGCACAAATTTAATTGCAATGATGACTTCAGCACCTCTGTCAAGGGGGTTTGTGTCTTTAGAATAGCTGCTTTCACATTTTTATCAATGTTGCATGGAAATATATTCTTCAGAAAAAATATGTTCTTTGCGGCATTCTGAAGATAGTTCTTTGGCTATGCACAGCACCAAGACTGTACCAAAATGCTGGCCTCTCTACTTTGGATGTAAAAGAGCCCATTCTCTTGGTGAAGGGCATATTTCTTTGAGGATAATTGGGTTCATACTTGGACCTTTTACTGATGATGTTCTTTGACTATGAATACAGTCTTTAAGCTTTCTGGGATGGAGTAAATAAAATCGAGCTGGGAGTAAATTTGTGGTCATTTGGCCTTTGAATTGGGCATGACCCTTTTGTCTTGAAACAGAATGAAAATTGCAAAACTGACCTGCATTTTACTGTTACAATAAAGGTATGTTTGGTCCTTTCTATGCAGTATACTGACATGATACTGACAGATAGCTGATATGACATGCCAGACTTAACACGGTTTTCCTGATGGCAAAATTTTATACTGTACATGCTCTGAGCAGGGATTCTTCCCTCCTGTGGATAACTTGTTCTGCAAGTCATGCAGTTTCAAGTAATGCAGTTTCTGGGTTGGTGAAAGATCAGAGCTGTTCGTTATTTTATCCACTTGGACCCCCAGATCCTTTTCTTTTCAGCTGGTGCATGGGGCTTTTTCTCTCTGGATTTATGTGTGCATTTCCCACTATTGAACTTGAGATTTGTTGGAATGTTTCTCCAGCCCATCAAAGTTGTTCTGATGGGCAGCACAATCATCTGGTGTATCAACTATTTCTTTGAGTTTTGTATCATCTGCAGTTTTTGTTCTCTTTAACATTTTCTGTGCCAAGTCTGAGTTTTTTTTTTTTTTTAAAAAGATCTGTTTTGACTAATTGAATAAAACAGACTCTTGGACTATGTATGAAACATAGCCCTTTAAAGACCATGATACTGAACTGGTGCTTATTTTTCTTGACTCTGAATTGTCTCTGCTTGCATAACTGTTATGCATCTTTTTAAAGACTTTATAAGATGGTCCTGGATTATTGTGGCTATGGGGGAAAGATAATCAGATAATAAGAATATAAGGAGATGGGATACAATATTTGATAATATATATCCTGGATTGAGTGAGAACAGAACTAATTCTGTCCAGTGATTTTACTTCTCTTCTAACTGCACCTCCTGAAATTAGCAACATGTTTTCACAGGCAGCGTCTGCTTCTTTCTTTAGAAGTTTAGATGTTTAGAGTTAGCACCAAGGATTGGTGTGCAGACCAAGGCCACTGCTGGATCTTGTGTACTATGTTGGGGGGTGTGGAAAGTAAAAGGCCGCACCTGTAGGGAGGAATGGACAGAATAGTTCACACTAAACTGACCAGCGAGGTGTTCCATCCACCATACATCATATTCAGTATAAAGCTGAGGGATCAGGAGGGTCAAACTCCTTTCTGGCTTCTTCCTGATTTCATCAATGGCTGGTATATGAGGAGGACTCTATCCGTTCTGCCTGCAATCCTGATCTGTGTGTTCCTGAATCCAGTACCAGAATCCAGCTACTGAGCACAGTTCTCATCTGCCACTGGCCCCAGTGCTGGTGCCTCCTCCACAGCATCAGTGGTGACAGTGATGTAACTTCCTTTGGGGTTTTTTTAATATATTTGTATATATTCATTATTATTTTCATTTTAATTAAAGCTGTTCTAGTTTCTTTTTTTACTTACTAAGTCTCTATCCCTTGTTCCCTTTTTCTTCCCTTTTGGGCAGGGAAGGGGTTAACAGAGAGCATCTGTTACAGGTCTAGCGGGCTGCCATGACCCTAAACTGTGACAATATGTAATCCTGTGAAGCGTATGTCTGTGTAGAGCACTGCAGTTTGTATCCATCAGAACACTAGTACTCCAAAACTTGATTTAAACCTAGTTAGCAGATGTGCTCTAATGATGAAAATCCTAATGACTGCATTCCCTGAACAGATTATCTGCAATAGACTCCTTAATTCTACATGGACACTTCATTTGCTGGTAAACTGGGAAGAAACCATCTCCATTTCACATTGTTATAAGTGTGTAAAGGTGTACTTTGTAGGTGCAGTATCACAGTACAGTTATTCATCAGAAATTCCATACTGAACACATATGAGATGGATGTATGAACAGTCCATTGGCTCTGTGTATGCTCAGTGAGTGTACCTGGGACTCCTGGGTTGTATCTGGTAGTTCTGAAAGATCTGAAGTGTAAACAAATGTGAAAATTCCTCAGTCTACCTGGACCAGATTTCCAAGAAAAAAAAAAAAAAGAAATAGCATTGTTCCATGGTTGGGTTTCTTTGTCCAAAAGGTAAGTACACAACTGCATACTTTAATAGATAATTATGAATGAACTGTAACAAAGTTTCTGATAGAAGTGATTTAAGTATATGAGGGGAAAAGAAATTTAGCTTAACATGGTCAGTTGGTAGAGGTCACAGTTGTCAGTTGCAAGGTAATTGCCTGTTATGTTTGGAAGCTTTATAAAAAAACCAAACCAAAACCAAACAAAAAAACTCCTCTTCCTTGACCAAGCAGCAAGGTGATCTTTGTTTTGCCTGTATTTATTGCATGCCAAAATTTCTGGGTTTTAAAGATACAGTGGCAGTTCATTTTAGACTAGCATGGCCTGTGTGAGGTCACAAGATAATACTTTCAATGGTAGTCCTTTGAATGTGTAATGAACTTACACTGAGCTGATCTTCATCACAAAACCTGACTGCTGCTGAAGTACATTAGGAGTTTTATTGAGAAATGGAACTAAAACCATGGTCATATAACAGTAGTTTACATTAACAACAACACAGAATGTGGGTTTATATTTTGAATGGGCGAACCTTGTCCTGGTTCCCAATCAGAATTTAACTCTGAACCTGTCTTGGTAACAAAAATGAACTTTCATTATTTTGAATAAGTAGCTCTCTATATTGTATTTTTATTAAAGATGAAAGCTTGGAGTATTAAAAAAAACCCCACGTAGGTCTTAAACTTCCAGAGGAGAGATGCTGACTACGAGGCATAGAACACAAAATAACATCCCATGTGTTAACATAACTCCATGATAACAGAGCAAATGAAACGTCAAGAGTAGGACAAACAGAAGGTCCAACTCAAACTTCATGGCACTCATGGTTAAAATTGTAGAAGCAATAAATATCAAGAACATGTGACTTTTGAAAAGCATTATAATTGAATGTGCATTACATCTTGTTAGAAGAGATGAGCGTAGGCTCTGCAGGTCATTAGATCTTGAAGTAGCTAAGAATGAGAAACGTTTATTTCATGTGACTGTTTTGAATGAGATGCTTCTAGAAGTCTTTTTTTCAGTCTAATACATTGGTCATCTTCCATTGGTCCTTTGGAGAGAGATGAGTAGGTTAATGCATAACATGGGCTATTTTCTGTGATTAAAAACTAATGGGGCATTGGTTTTGTATGTTGAACTCACCTGCCTGATTGCTCTGTGTGAAATGATGAAGGTTGCTTTTACAGGATGGTCCTGGAATGCCCTGGTGATGGAGGAAAGGGGAGGGGGAGAGGTGGGGGGGGGGGTGTGTGCAGATAATAATGGCAGCCGTTTGAAAGTGCATAGCAATTCTAAGCTGTTGTGCAGAGGATGAGTATGATTTCTGAATAAGTAAGTTAGGAAATAATCAGGTGATTACATTGATGCTGGTACTATGTGCATGTGGAATAATGAGCCCATTGATAAGGTATTATAGCTAGTTCTGATATCAGTGCTGAATAATATGTTTGACAAATAATGAAGTATTTAGGACAGAATGACAACAAATATTTGTAATCTACCTGGAAGGGAAAGACTTCAATTCAGTCCTTGCCTAAAACCAAACGTTAAGGATGGCCTTGACCACAGTCTAAAGCTATTCATATGGTGAAAGATCTGTTAAGAAAGGAGTCTCTCATTTATCAGAAAATATTGTATTTGGTTTGACAGCTGGAAGCTGAAGCTTAGGCAAAATGAGGTAATAGATTAGGTGAAAATTTTCTATTGTAAGATATTTCAATAACTTTTGGTTGATTTACTGAGATTTAATTTCTTTTGTATTTTTTTTTTTAATTTAGCTTTAGTGAGTATAACTACTGTTTTTGGCACAAGCTGTGAAAAGTACCTGTAACCAATGTAATTTTTGTAATTACTTTTTGATTCTGCTGTTTATTTTGTTGTGTGTCATCTTTCTGTATGGCCCATATTTGCATCAACAAAGCACAACTGCATTGCAGAGTGGCAAACTAAATATATTGCTATTTTGTGAATTGTTGGGTTTTGGGTATTTGAAAGTTGGTTGGATACAGTGCGTTTAGAGTACTTACTGAATGTTTTTACTGGAGTACTCAGCACTGAAATTAAGTGCTGATATTCTGAGTGCCATTTGTAGATCTCAGAGTCAGACCAGATGAATAATGCAAGTCATGCTTTCATAACTGGTGGATTTTCCACAACCTGAGGAAATCAACAGTGCACTGATGTCTAATCAATGAATTAATTTATAGGCTTTTCATCACAAATCTCTGAGTTGAAATTAGGATTTACTATTTTTTAAAAAACTTAATGTAATTTCTCCAAAACCAGTGCAGTTTTTCACTTCTTCAGAACTTTTCAACATTGTTTTGTCCTTTCTGCTCCTCCCACCTCCTCCGTCCCCTGGATGACCTGAATATGCAAATTAGTATTATGTAGCATTTACTGTTAGGACAAGGTTACTTGCACATATGCAGCCATCAGTATTCATCGATCTGTCATGTCTGTCACACCATCTTTGCTTGTCGGAAGAGGTCTGATGAGTTACCTGAAGTAAATGTATTGGGTTAAGTGGGCTTAGAAATTGTGGTTATACTATCATTGATTTCAATGTGAGATCTGATATCTGTATGGTAGTAACACCACTTGAGTGTCATTGCTAACTAACTTACTTAGCTAACTAGCTAAGTAAGATACTTGATATGCTACTGTTAGAGCAAGAATATGAAAACAAGGCTGTCCACTTGCTGAGGGTGGGTAGATTTCACACTTAATTTCACACAATGATTAGAAGAACATTATTTTAATCAGTTACCTGAGGAAGTGATCAGCTGTGGTTTAGGCTGTAGGGATGATAACAAGTAGAGACTGTATCCAGACAGTATTTGGTCCTAAGGTCCTTGTCATAAGAACTAACAGATGGAATATTACAAGAAAAAAAAAAAAAATGGCAGGTAAGCTGAAATAATTTTTTTCCATACCATTAATTTGTGGAGAAATGCTTTAGGGTTTGCAGAAATTTAATAAATATGCATAAGGTGATATTTTGTGTTCCACATCCTTTACATTTATACTGGCTTATTAAAGATTTAATTAAGTTTTCTAAAAAGGGAGAGGATGCAGTCTTGCAAAAAAAAATGTAGATGACAGTGTGGGTTCACAATAATTAGGGCTTCAGGGATAAAATAAAAGGTCTCTACAGTTAATAAATATTAAAGCAACTTCTGCTTTGAAAACTTACAAAAATGACAACATTTTACTTGTCACATCTGTCTTCTGTTTGTATTCTAGTTCTGGTCCTTCAGTATTTGTGACAAATGACATACCATTTACTTCTGCAACTACGGATAATAAACAAAAGTTACAGAAGATATGACTTTACTCTTTTTGTCTGAAAGCAATTTTTAATTTTTTTTACCAACTTCCTACTCTTGCTTATCCTGTAGTGTCTGCCTGTCTTGTCCAGT
Organism: Megaceryle torquata; assembly: GCA_024611175.1. Classification (NCBI taxonomy): domain Eukaryota; kingdom Metazoa; phylum Chordata; class Aves; order Coraciiformes; family Cerylidae; genus Megaceryle; species Megaceryle torquata. Next base: position 31,340 of record JANIJG010024206.1, on the reverse strand, counting down.
CATTTAAATCTTAAAAACAAGAATCTCTGGATGAAATGTATTAATGTTTTCCCACTGCATCATCACCTTACAAAGCATAGCACACTCTGTTCTTTTAAATCCCTCTAAGTCTGTTTAACTGTGAAGGTTCTAAAACCGTGACAGTGTTTGGACAATAAATGTGGTGAAGCAACTTTGGACCATGTTAACACATGGTCTTCATTGATCTTATCTATTCTCTGTGGAGACATACATATATAAGCAAATGAGATCTTCTTTGTCTTCCTTGATTCATAACTTCCAAATTCTAGGGGACAAGAACTGTCTCTGTTACGTGCTTCTCCAGTACCCTGGACAATTCTGCTCCTTGACTAGGATTTTTTGTAGCACTCTGATCATATAAATAAAAACAATACTGAAATAATATTTCCTTGCACAAAATTAAGACCATAAATTAAACCAACAATTTGTTTGTTACAATGTGTTTGTAACCTGGACAACATAATTTGGTCTATAAATTCTTTATAAGTGTAATACTGAAAAAGAAATACATTGTTCTGAAGTTTAAAAGGTGTGTTCAGTTGCAAGTTCAATACAGCTGCCACGGATTCTTTTACAGGTTTTTGTTTAAGGGCTTGAATGCAGCTTCTTCCTTCTTTAAGCTTCATAGCACATACTGAAGTATACAATTCAACCGTATCCCCTGGGTATGGCAGAAGCTTCATGCTTGTACCATCTCAACCATTTTCCAGGTTTGCTTCCTCTATTGTTGTTGAGCCTGTGTTATTTTTAGAATATCTTCTGGAGAGCTTTTGGATCTCCTCTTCCTAGAAGAAGAAATTCCATGGCTTTCTGAATCTTCCTTTTCTGTTCTCTGTGCTTCATTACAATTCTGGTGGCCCGATCTGCTGGTGGGAATTCAGTAGTCTTTCCTTTCTTCTCATTCATTTCCATGGGAAAAGTGGTTACTTCCATGTCACCAAATGATGGAAAAGCGGAAAAGAGAAAACGGAGCTGTTCAAGGTAGCATGAACTGTGAGGAAAGATCAACAGGTAATAGAGCTTGCTCTAAGTGGTTTCTACAGTTGATTCAGGAACTGGATTCTCTCAAGCACAGCTTTCCTTTAAAACCTGCAACCTCTGTGAAAACATTGGCTTGCCTCTGGTACATAGCTTTTTGCATTAATGCTTTTAATAGAAAACCTTTTCCTGAAATTTCTTGAGCTCACTGAAAATTCCAGTTTTGTCTGAACACTGATCTATTTGTATCTTCTTGCTTCTCTCTGCCAGTCTGTTTAAATGCCATTTAGAAGAAGCAGGAGAGTAAATTTTCCTCTTGTAAACTGTTTTTGTGGGGTTTTTGGTTTGGTGGGGTTTTTTTGTTTGTTTGTTTGGTGGTGGGGTTTTTTTGTGGTGTGTTTTTTTTTTTTTTTTTTTTTTCTGAGCAGAAACTGCTAGGTGCCTCAAACAGGGTATTTGTTTTTATATAAATATTAAGTTTTATGTTAGTGTTACACATTCTGGTAACATCCTGAAGACAAAACTGTATATGTGCAAAGTGACTTAGTCACATTACACATTATTTCTGCCCACCCCTTTTTACAAAGAGCTGGTAAAAAAACATCTGGCCAACAAGCCCTGTCTGTTCTATTTTATGGGATCTTTAAATACTTGCTTTTCTGTAATCTTATTTTTCATTTGAGCCATATGTTTGCTTAGCTTTTGGCAAAGCAGTATTTTTCAGAAAAATATTAAAGTGTTCTTCTCACCTTGTACTACAAAAGGTTAAATGATTGTATATTTGGCCAAACCCAGTGTGGCCAAACTAACAATGTGACAGTTAGGCAATCAGATTATATGTCAAGTCAGAATGCTATTTGGTTTGTGTGTATAAAGTAACCCTTTTGTATGGTTGATTAATATTCATTCATTTTCAGTCCTGCATATGTAACTCTTTATGTAAGTATAGTGCAGAATAGTTTGACATTATTTTTAAGTTTTATTTTTATTGTGTCCTATATACATTTCATAATTTTATACAATTTATACATGTTTTCCTTATTAGAATTATATTGTTTTGCAGAGTACATTCAATTCAGTTTAGCTACAGTCTTGGAGGGGGAGATAAGTATGTACTAGGAGAATAAATTGGAAAGGCTTGCATGCTTATTTTTAAATGTGATTCAGACCTAAAAGTTTATAGCAAATCATGAGATGTTCTTGTAAAAGGATAGGTTTCTGTCAAATGGAGATAAAGTGTATTTTCTGTCTTTGTGTCTGTAGGGATTAGGACAGTAATTGCATCTAATTTTTGGTGATGCTTTCTCCTCCCTGTGGTCACTGATGTATTATTTCACTGAAAATGTATGGGGAGGAGTTGGCAGTATCTACAGTGGGTTCTTTAAATCTGAATGTAATTCCAATTATTTTATATTTAATCACTAAGCTTCTCAGAATAAGAGGTTTTTTCCATAATTGTTTTCCTCTAAGTATAGAGGGGGTAAAAATTATTTGTGTTAAGTTGGGAATTTTATTTTAGGGATGTGCACATGTATAATGCTAATATTGATCCTCTCTGCCCACCCACTGTAAGGGAGAAAGGGATTTTGTCACAATGAATAGTTCTGTGGGAAATGCATCTTTTTTTTTTTTTTTTATGTCTGGATCGTGAAATATGAAACCCTATCTTCCTTGAACAACATGGAATGTAAATTGTGCCAGACTAAAATTGGAATGAGCTGATGTGCTATCTACTTTTTCTCTAACTTCTTTTTAAGACTATAAGATGTTTCAACACTGAAAATCTCCCTAACTGACTATATTTGAAGTGGTGGAACCAATGTGAATATTCCTGATTGGCATTTCAATTTGTAATGAGGTGATTTATTATTTGTTCTTGCATGTTCAATTAATATTCACCAGTTTTGTTGCTAAACATATTGATGAGCTTTGCATTTGCTTATAAAATCTTACAAGTGTTTTTAGGCCTATGTAAGCTTTCAGTAGCAATTATTGATAATCTATTGGAATTATCACTGTTATTCTTCTTCTGCTCCCTAAAGCAAAGTAAGCTTATCACAGATGTTTTTCTCACTTGATCTTTGATTAGTTAGTTAACTCACCTCTTAAGTCATCTTTGTAAATGGGTTTTTAATGTTAAATTGACAAATCAATAGATCAGAACTTTCTTAGCTTTTTGGTCAGTTAATGGTGCAGTTTTCATGGGTTTTCTTTCCAACAGTAAGGTGTAACTGTTATAGCTTAGACCATTGTGCCATGCTAAAAAATAATCATGGCAATATATGCTATCTCTTAACTAAAATTTTATTTCACTTTCTGCCTGGATCTCTTGGGTAGCTAACTCAGCTATTATTAAGGCAAACATACGATTTGTGGGGGGAACTAAGGAAGTGGCAGTTATAGGGTTGCATGGGTGAAAGTGCAGTACTGAAGACCTTCTCCCTAATAAAGGCAGGCTTTTTCTAGGGAAATGGTTTCTGCAGATTTCTTGGGCTATAAAATAAGGCTTCTGAGGTGCAAATTGTTTTTTCCCCCACACTGATTTTTAAAAAATAGGTGGAATGGGATTTGAAAAGGGGTGCTGGAAGGTGGTGTGGTTAACTAGTATGCTAATACTGACCTTAAAGAATCATATAATCATAGAATGGTGTGGGTTGGAAAGGACCTTAAAGATCATCTGGTTCCAACTGCCTGCCATAGACAGGGACACCTTCCACTAAATCAGGTTGCTCAAAGCCCCATCCAGTGTTGTCTTGAACACTTCCAGGGATATGCAAAACTTATCTGGACAACCTGTTCTAGTTCCTCACCACAATCATAGTGAAGACTTTCTTCCTTGTATCTAAACTAAATCTACCCTGTTTCAGCTTGACACTGTTAACCCTTGTCCTGTCACTACACCCTCTCATAAAGAGTCCCTCCCCAACATCTCTGTAGACCCCCTTGAAGTGCTGGAAGGCCATGATAAGGTGAGACATAAATGTTGTTTTGTAGTCTTTTAATTTTGCAGCTGTTGCTTGTTTTGTTTATATAGGAGGAACTAATCCTTATAGACTGTCTTGAGTAACCTTGGCCTGTATAGATAAGAGACACTAACTAGGAGCTAAGTGGGAACAAAGAGGAGCCTCCAAAGATAAGCTAGATCATACCAGTTTTGTGGTTGCCGCCCCAGCACAACCTAACATTCTGAGCCAAGGGTAAAAATACACTGTGAGGAAGACTGTGGGCCTTCACGCAGAAGACCCTGGCCCACAACCACCAGACAGCAGTGTGCAGGCATCAAAGGGAGGGAGACTTAGGTTAATGAGTTCCCAGAAATCATTATAATAACCACACCTATTCCTGGAATTAATTGTAATGACCCCTCCTTTGCCAATGAATATGTATATTTCTCATTATAAATAATTGCTTGCTTTGAAGTATGGCGTGCAACTTAAGAGGAGTGATTCCCCTTGCACCCGGCCCCATAATAAATATGCCTAACTTTATAACCTATCTCGGGTTGTAGAGTTTGATTCTGCACATCAAGGTCTCCCCAGAAGCTTCTCTTGTCCAGGCTAAACAATCTCAACTTTCTCAGCTTCATCTCATTCATAGGTGAGGTGCTCCAGCCTTCATGGCTTCATGGCCCTCCTCTGTACCCACTCAAACAGGTCAATGTTGTCTTATGCTGAGGGCCCCAGAGCTGAACACAGTACTCCAGGTGGGGTCTGACCACAGTGGAGTAGGGAGGGAGAATCACCTCCCTCAATCTGAATGCAGATTTTGAAGCTGGAGTATTTAAGTGTGAGATAGTAACTTTAATAAGCTGTGGTGTATCTTTTCAGCAAGCTGCAAACCAGGACAATAAAAGAAGGTGCATAAATTTTATTCACATACAAATGGATGTGATCTTGAAAAATAATGCAGCCTTTGCCTTCAGTAATTTTTCAGGGTTTATCCTTTATGGAGTTATTTTAAATATAAAAATAAAGTTTTCTACCTCAGGATGTCCCTGAGAAGCAAATGGTGGGAGCTGGGAGAATATATATTAGGATATATAATATGTTTGCTTAGTTCCTGCAGTGTGTTATAGGCATCCACTGTTGGATATGGACTAGGCTGAGCTGGCACAGCCTCTGTTACGTCTGTTATGGCAGTGGACTTGGGATTTACAGGGGACTTCAGAGTGTATCTGAGTGCATTTAGGTAACTGGGGACAGTGATGTCTCTTTCAGCTGAAAAAAAAAAAGTGCATTTCAGAGTTATCCTTCGAATTGCTTTCAAAGCAGGTGTGTGGAATAGAAATTTTATAATCATGCTTCCTTTCTCCTTTTATATTTCTTCATTATTCTGTGTCAACAGACTCCTTAAAACCAAACTGCCAAATAATTTTTTTCTTTCCCTTTCTTATTTATCTTTAAACAACCTATACTTCAGAAGTTCAAGGATTCTTTCTGTTTTCCTTAACTTTAGATGCAGAATAATCAATGGTCTGTACTGGGTCTGTTACAGAATTGAAGCTTAGTATTTCTTGACTTGTTTAGGTTTTGAAATTGGCATTTTCCTCTTTTGCAAAAGAATAATTAATATTTTTATTTGTGGAAAATGTGCAGCTATTTTTAATCCTGATAACTTCAGACTTAGTAGATTTAAGAGCTATCATTTTTGTGTAGTGAGAATAGTAATACTATTTTATGTAACATTCATTTCTTTTCTACCATGTTTGTATATTGGAGACTTAATCTTATGGGTACTTGGCTTTATGGATAAAACGTGAAGAATACCTGGAATTTTAAGGAAGAAGTGCAGCTTGTGTCTGTAGTAGGTGGTTAGATGTTTCGCTATCTTTGCTAATAACTTTTTCACTCTAAAGATTGAGAACTATTTTGCCTGCAACTTTTTGATTACAATCTTGGAAATTCTTAAATTGTACACAGACTAGTTTATGCATAGTTGGATATCTTATTTCAGAAAGTACTTGATTGACTTGTCACAAGATAGTGTTTATTGCTCCACCACATCTTTCCCCTGCCATTAGTCTTTTACTTTGCTTACTATTCTGTTACCATGAAGAAGCAGATGAGAAATCCAGTTCTGTTTTTTAGTTTCCCAGTGTGATTATCAGCAAGGTAACTTTCCTTACTAATATTTCAGTGCTAGTAATGAATAGATACTTGAGAATCCTCTTGGTAAAACCAAAAAGACAAATCTATAATGTCTGCCTATCTGTGGGTGTCATTTGTTTTTGTTTTGAATTTTGAGAGATGAAGTAGCCAGGGTGGTCATACCCAGAATGTTTTTCAACTAGATGCTTTATGTGGCCTCTAGATCAACTTAACTGGTCATTCTATGCTTGTCTGGAGCAACTTATTTGTACTTTTTTTTCTTCATTCATTACTCTTAGGAGGATTCTGACAAAATTATTTCAGGATGTTTCATTGAGTTCTCATTGTTTTTCCTGTTCAAGCAGTTAGATTTCTGATTACCAAGCAGTGCTGAAGTGCCCTTACAACAATTTGATTTCAGCCCTTCTATTCTTCACTCATTTATGGAACCAAAGCATCTCTGCTTTGTATTGTATTTGCTCTGCATTTTAAATGATTGTTGAATTAATTTGTTCTTAGCATTCTTTCTTTTAACAGGACACACTCCTACCTCTTCCCAGTCTTCCTTTATAATCTAATTCACAGTAAAGTCTTGATACTTTTTCCATAGCTAGTGGTTCCTTAGCTTCTTTGTTACATAAACCTTATTTTCATTGCAGAAATTTAGTCTTCTGTACTTTCAGTGATTGAAAATAACAATATCTGTATTTTTAATGTGATGTTTGAAATAACTTAGAAAATTGAAGAGGAGGAAAAAAGCTCTTTTTTAGCATTGTCCATAGTTTGGTTGTCTGGATTGATTGCTAGGTAATTCTGCAGTGGTAGCACACTCCAGGGCTTTGTGGGATTAAGTCTCTATGTGGTTATTCCACAGGGAGGTGAGCTCAGCTATCAATGGCTTTGTGAAATGTCTCTCTAGAATCCCTGTTCACAGAGAGTGAAAAGATCCAGGTGCCATTTAAGTTATTCAAATTTTGGAGAGAAAATCCAGTAATACCCCAAACTTTAGTTGTTCTTTTGGCTTTTTACCCCCTTTCAAACTGTGATTTGTTGCCAGCATTCCACCAGAGGCAAAGCAACCTGACCTTTCAAAAGCAATTTGTATCTGTGCGGTGTTACCATCATGATTACTCTATCAGCTGTCAACATAAAATCTTGTGTTCCACAAATATGCAGGGGAATGTGTAGGTAAGGGGTGTGGGGGAGAGAGGAGTGGAAGTATGCTAATTCAGCAGCACTGTGTACAGATCTCTAGGAAAATGGTAATTCAGTATTCTACATTACTGGAAAGACATTATCATGAAACGGAACAAACAGACTTTGAACAAAAGGGCAATTTTGTTGGTGTCTGTCCTTAAGTTTCCTTTTCTGTCGATGCTACTTACACTATATCATAGAATGTGCTTTATACTCATGAAGAACCAAAAATAGGGTGGAACTACCATTCAATGAACTGATATTTTTGTCAAGCACATCCTTTAAATATCATGCTTTTCATCTTATGTTTTTAAATTGGGAATGTTTTGAGGGAGGGCAGAGAGCTGGGACTGCTTATCCTATAGAAGAGAAGGCTCAGGAAGGATCTTACCAATGTATATAATAAATACCTGAAGGGTAAAGTGTAAAGAAAGAGTCAAACTCTTTTCATTGGTGTGAAATGATGGGACCAGAGGCAATGGGTACAAACTGAAACAGAAGAAGTTCCGTCTGTACATCAGGAAAAACTTCTTCAGTGTGAAGGTGATGGAGCATTGGCAGGGGTTGCCCAGAGAGGTTGTGGAGTCTTCCTCCTTGAAAATACTCAAAAGCTGTCTGGACATGGTCCTGGGCTACTGGTGCAGGTGGCTCTGCTTGAGCAGCAGGGTTGGACTAGCTGACTTCCAGAGCTCCCTTCTAACTTCAACCATTCTGTGATTCTGTGAAATTGCTCTGGAGTTGTAAATGGAACCTACAACCAGACTAGACAAGAGATGCAGACTGTTTTCTTCATGTTCAGATTTGAAGTCAGTATTCTGATTGCCTTTATTGTATCTCAAAGAAGCAGAAAATTCAAAATAAAGTCGACATTTTTTAATTTTTCTTCCAGTTTTTCTCATATGGATACAGAAAGTTATTATAGGACAAATTATTCTGTAGGGGTTTTCTTCTTCGTTTGGGGGTTGCCTTTATTCCCTCCCCCTAGGATCATACTAAGGAAGTTATTTGCATTTCAAACTGGGCAGCATTTCTTCATTCTATAGAAAGTGCATGAGCTGCTTGCTTTGGTATGTACAATCCTGAACTGCCATGTTCTATGCTTTGTTCTGTAATATATTTTTTTAAATTAATCTCTTATTTTAAACAAAATAATTTGTAATAATTTGTAATAAAGGTGATAAGGAACAGTAGGCTATGTAGCACTATTGGAGAAATGTTAGACTTCACTAATAGTGCTTGAGAATAGTCAAACAGGAGTGTTATTCAAGGGAGACCACAGTTTCATGTTTTCAAAGATAGTTTGGACTCTAGCCTTAGAAAACAACAAAAAAAAAAATATTTGGGGGTGAAAAGGAGAAAATGGCTTGTGTCTTTCTCTACTCTTCAGCATTTGCTTTTAGTAGAGAAATGCTATTTCTTCGGAGAATCTAAATCGTTTAAATAAGGCTGCCTGCTGACTTCAGCAAATGCTGAAGAAGTGAAGGGAGAAGAATGGGAACAAAAGTTACTTTATTTTCAAAAATAAGCACTATGTTAATGTTCAAGGAGTCAATATTCTTTATAACAAGGGAGAGATACGCAAAGTATGTAATAGTTCTTGATTGGCTTTCAGTAGTTAATTTGTAATTCTCTGCTGTAAATTCAGCCAGGTTGCTGAATGTTGTAAGATGAGCATTGCAGCAAGCTGAATTTAATAATAATAAAAAAAATCTTGGAGGAAGTGTGGAAGCATTTCTGAAACTCAAGTGGCAATATATGTAGCAATTAGTTAAAAAGGCTGTCTCAGCTAAGCTTAGTCTTACCTAATACTGAGAAATATTTGAAAATGGCAGGCCGAATGAGTATATTAGTGTCACACACGTCTTGATAGTCTGTAGCTGTGTTCCTGGATTTAGATTTTTTTTTTTACTTGTGAAATAATAATTGTGCATAGAATTAACCTTATGTAGCTGCTTAAAAATCAGACTTAGCACTCTGTAAAGGCATGGTCGTATCTGGTTCCCAGGAATCTCAAGGCTCTGAATAATGAAAAAATATACAGCCTTTTAGAATTAGGATATCAATAATATTATTACTGAATTATCTGTGCAAAATGGTTGTTAGTTTTTAATTATTTTAACTAACTTTTTTTTTGCATAATGTTAATATTTTGCTAAGTTCTTTAATCAAGAACTTCTGCAGTATTTTTGCTGGGTCACTGTGAAGTGTTTTCCACTGAGAATAAATGGAACTATTTTAGCCTTTCTCTTTGAGTACTCTTGGAATCATCCTGGTTGTCCTATATTATGTTCTCCTGAGAATAATATTCTTTCAATGTAAAGGTGACCTAAGCAAAATGTACTTTGAGGTTTAGCTGATGCTTTTGTTGCAGTATCTTTTCTCTATTTCATAATTCATTCTTTTGATATTTTTCATTCTGTTTTTAATTACTTCCATGCTTGTAAAAAAAAAAAAAAAAAAAAAGAAAAAAAAAAAACCCCAAAACAGAAAAGTAAAATAAAACAGTAGGGAGTTTAAGACATCTTACCTAGGCTTATTTCTGTAAACTCTTATGCAGTTTAACTTGTATTTATGTAATGAACTACAGTAGGCTTTCTCTTTCCTGAAATACACTCTGCCTTTTTACAGTATGAAAGTCTTATTCTGTAATTCATGCTGTTGACTTTACAGACATTATTTAGGTGAATTTTATTAATACTTCCATTCATTACAAAAAAAAGTGACATTTTGGAAAGTACTGATCACAAAAAAAAAGGATGCAGTTCTTATATTTCTTATATTTTGAAAGAAATTGTCAATTTTGGATTGTACTCCATGGAAATACAGGGTATTTTTTTTAAATCAACTGGACAAAATTCATCCATGTAAACCATTACGCAGGTTATTTTCTATCTTGTGTTTTCAATAGTGGAAAAAGAATATCATGTTATTACTTTATTGTATAATGATCAGAAATGACAGCTCTATGTAATAAAAAATCAACCAGATTTTTCTTAAATTGCTAATAGAGCAAATTGTGGGCTAAAATAATAATAAAAAAACCCTAAGTACTTTTAGTTCTCTGTTGATTTATCTACTCAACCTTAAAAGGACATTTTTAGGATTAATACCACCAAATGGAGGCTATTTTGCATAAAGATGAAAATAAGTGTCTGATTCAAAGCAGCAAAACCTCAGTTGCAGCTAAATGACTTAAGTCAACGAAGCATAATACAAAGTCAGTCATATTGTGCCAGTTTCCATGGCTTCTCAGTTATGTTCAGGCAATGGCTTTTTGTAAATAAATAAATTATCTGAAAGGAAAAAAAAAGTATCCTAACAGATTTCTATATACATTAGTGTTTAGTGATACTTGTATTAACTCCTGTTCTTCTCTTGTTTGTTGTTTTCTTTTTAAATTAAAAAATAGCCTTTGAAAGATCATAGAAAGCTGCAGAGGAGAAAAACATAGGGAGGGAAACACTTGCAGTAATCTGTTCTCAATAGAAGAATTAGTTTATCACCTTATGACTTCTAGAAGAGATTGTACTGTGCTTCTGATGCTCCCAGAATTTGGTGTAAATGTTGCCAGTTTCTTTTGCAGAAAAGTATGTTGCTCACTGGAATATCCAGTCAGTTAATCCTGGAGTTTACAGAATCACAGAATGTTAAGGGTTGGAAGGGACCTTGAAAAATCATCCAGTCCACCCCCCCTGCCAGAGCAGGAATGCCTAGAGCAGGTCACACAGCAGCGCATCTGGGTGGGTTTTAAATGTCTCCAGAGAAGGAGACTCTACAACCCCTCTGGGCAGCCTGTTCCACTGCTGTCACCTTCATCATGAAAAAATTTTCTTATATTTTTTTGAAATCTCCTATGCTCCTGTTTTGCATCCATTGCCCCTTGCCCTATCATTGGACATTGCTGAGCAGAGCCTGCCTCCGTCCTCCTGACATTCACCCTTTACATATTTACAAACTGAGGTCACCCCTCAGTCTCCTCTTTTCCAAGCTAAAGACACACAGCTCCCTCAGCCCTTCCTCCTGGGGGAGAGGTTCCACTCCCTTAGTCATCTTTGTGGCTCTGTGCTGGACTCTTTCAAGCAGTTCCCTTGTCCTTCTTGAACTGAGGGGCCCAGAACTGGACACAGTATTCCAGATGCAGTCTCACCAGGGCAGAGTAAATGGGGAGGAAAACCTCTCGACCTACTAGTACCCTTCTTCCAGTACACCCCAGGATGCCATTGGCCTTTGTGGCCACAAGGGCACATTGCTGGCTCATGGTCATCCTCCTGTCCACCAGGACCCCTAGGTCCCTTTCCCCTGTGCTACACTCTTAAGAGGTCAATCCCCAGCCTGTACTGGTACATGGGGTTATTCTTCATCAGATGCAAGTCTCTACCCTTGTTATACTTCATTAGATTTCTGCCTGCCTAATTCTGCAGCCTGTCCAGGTCTCTGGCAGCAGCCTTCTGGTGTGTCAGCCACTCCTCCCAGCTTTGTGTCTTCAGCAAACTTGCTTACAGTGCACTCTGCCCCCTCATCCAGGTCATTGATGATTATGTTGAATAGTACTAGTCCCAGTACTGACCCCTGAGGGAAAGTACTAACCCCTGGAGTTCTTCATTAGGCCTAGGGTTTCTTCATTGTGAATAAAGAAATTACATTTAATAAAGTTTATAAATTTGACATAACCCATGATTTCTATTCCTGACTATAGACCAGTTCAAAGTAGGGAAGAAATATTTTGGATAAAGCTACTGATGGTGCATGTCTTACTTTGAAGAGGAATAAACTTCGGTAAAAAGTTTTAGTTTTTTGCCAGGTTCCAGAATAGCCCAGAAAGTGTTGAAGAGGAGAGTGAAGATCTAGGCAGATTAAAGAAATGATTCTTCTTCAGCACTTTCAAACTCATGAGCCATGTGAAGTCTTGTTTAGAAGGCTTGTGCAAGAAAGTAGTCATCTGTCTTCTCCATTGTAGTGTGTAGGGAATGATACAAGTATATAAAATCACCCGAGTATATGCAAGTATTGTTTGTCAAGATTTATGAATGATTAAACTATTTTTGATATGTTCAAGGATACTGATATATTGGTCATGTAGATTAGATTTATGAACAAGGGACGAATTTATGACTAAATTTAAATAGGATGTAACAGCATTTTGAGTGTAAGTTCCACTGCCTTTCTGCCATTAACATAATGGAGTTGGTAACTACATATCTGTGAGTGTTTATCAGGCACATTTTTGGAAGAGTTAGCTATTCTTATACTGCTGAAATGTGTTTATTAGTACAGTTTCTCTATACTATAATTCTTAGTGTAACTAAAGAAGAAGATTTAAATTTGAATTTAAGCTACACGCATCAGATTGAGAGACTTATATTTTACATGTCTTATCAGTGCAATTTTGTTGTGGGTTTTTTCTTTTTTTGTTGGTTTGTTGTTTTTGGTTTGTTGTTGTTTTTTTTTAACTATGAGGATTGTCCTGAAATAATTACTTATGGAAGCTATTATTTCTTTGGGATATGATTCTTTTTTCACTTAAGTGAATTTGAGGTTGGTCGTTCCATCTATGTTGGCTGGTTTTAGTAAGATACACCTAAAGGAAACATGGAAGTCACGCTACCCCTTTGGGGTTTTTTTGGTTTGTTTTTTTTTTTTGTTTTTTTTTTTTTTTTTTGGTATTTGCAACTTCATAACGTAAGAAATAGTTAACAAAATCAGTAGTTAATTAACATTCAGTAGCAATATAATATCAAAACATCAATTAGAAACTCCTTTATTTTTTTCACTACAGAAACTGAAATTTGAGCTAGTGGACCAAATTTTAATCTTTCATCAGAAACTGGCTTGGTAATTACTGATGCCTCAGCCTTACTAGTAGCTGACAGTAGTTTGAGTCCCTGCCTTATTTTTTGATGCCTTTTTATTAGTACCATTTTATTGTATTATTACTCATCTTACAGATCATGACCTTACCTTCCTAGAGCTGAGGTCTTCCATGTTCATGTGTCTAATAGTATTCAGAAGGTACCCTTTTAGATCAGAAAGAGACGAAACCTTTTCTGAAACCTGAAAGAGGCAAATTTGTAAAGCCAGTGTGTTTCAGAAGAAAGGAACCTAGTTTGGACTCTGGAACCATTGAGGAGTATTGTTGGGACTTTATGCTTTGCTTTTTATAGTAGCCTTTTATCCCTTAAGTTACCAGTGCATTGTTGTTCTGACTGAAGCCAAAGTAAATGAAAGGATTTCTAAAGAGGAAACTTAATTCAAAATACATTTTCAGTAATGTAAACACCTCGGAGATAGGCTGATATGATAAAAGACAAATGAAGATAAAACTTCTATACTCCAGCTGCTTTTCTATGATGTATATTTCTCAGATCTGAATAAATCTGAATCAACAACTATTTAAATCTTAAATATTCATTTTTGTTTAAAAAGAAACAGTTTGTCTTGAAAATGTCAGTGGCATTCATTAAACAGATAAAATAAGCAACACTGAGGAAAATCTTGGTGGTTTGTTTTTTTGGTGTGTTTTAGTTTGGTTTTTGTTTTGGTTGGGTGTGTGTTTGGTTTGGTGTTTTTTGTGTGTGTGTGTTGTTTTGGTTTTTTTT
>JANIJG010024204.1:45065-111449 GCA_024611175.1 Megaceryle torquata | reverse complement strand
CCCTGAGGGACACCACTTGTCACTGCTCTCCATCTGGACTTTGAGCCATTGACCACTACCCTCTGGATGTGGCCATCAAGCCAATTCCTTATCCACTGAACAGTCCACCTATCAAATTCGTATCTCTCCAACTTGGCAAGTAGGATGTTGTGGGGGACCATGTCAAAGGCCTTGCAGAAGTTTGGATGATCATGTCCACAGGTCATCCCTTGTCCACTGATGCCGTCCCTCTGTTGTAGAAAGCCACTAGGTTTGTTAGGCAAAAGAAAGGATCATTTAGGGACATTCATCAAGACCCAACAGAAACTGGAAATGTACACCTCAGTTAAGCTTTCAGCTTCCCGGGACTGTCATAAATTTTCAACAGCACTGACAAAACACTTCAGGTTTATTCATATATACTATCTATTTGTTGAAGTTTGTTTTCTAAATGGCTTCTGACTATTTTTCAGTCAGGCTTTTCTGAAAAAAGTCATCTTAGTAATTTAAAAACTCTTCATCAAATGTATTGTTTATGCATGAAAACTCAGAGAGAGAAGTATACTTCCCATAAATTCAGTGTCCTCTGTAACTGAGTTTGCTTGATGGTTTTTTTAAATAGTGTCAATAGCACTGTCAAACAGTGACATATGTCTGCAAGGTTGCATTAGTGTGGCTTACCTACATATTTCTTGTATTCAAAAAGAGTTTTAGTAATGTGTGTAGAAAACTTATAAAGGCAGAAGTGGCATTCACAAGACCCTGCTAGCTGCTGACTTAGGCTGTCAGTTCTGAGACTGGAGTTGTGTCCACAAACAAATCCTGGACCTCAGTGATGGACCTCAGTTCAATTTTCAGTCTCAAGTGTCACAGTGAAAAGTCAGTCATAAGCTGCTAAAAATAGGGAAGCTTTACAGAGGGACTTAGGTTAGATCAGTGGGCCAAGGTTAATTGCATGAGCTTCAGCAAGGCCAAGTGTCATGCACTGAGCAAAAGATATGCATGCATTTGACTGTATTTGCAGGTATTTAATGCACATGCAGACCTTATGCACATCCTTATTGTTTCCATATAGAGATGTTAGAAGATCAGTGTTATACAGGCTTACTCTATGTACAGAGGATCAACATAGAATAATAGAATAGTTTTGGTCTGAAGAGCTGTTTAAGATCATCAAGTCCAACCGTTAACCCAGCACTGCCAGGTCACCACTAAACCCTATCCCTCAGCACCACATCTGTATGTCCTTTGAAGACCTACAGGAGTGGTAACCACTACCTCCCTGGGCATCTGGTTCAGTGCTAACATCCCCAGTCCTCATTTGGTATATGCCATTCTACCTTTCCTTCATTAGGGATACTGTGCTCCTTTTGAAATGAGTGTTCACATGCTTAGTCTGCTGTGCCTTACACAAGTGGATCAGGGTTCCTACACAAGGAAGGATCCCTGCTTTTAGAAGAGTTGGCAGGATGTGTTCTGCATCTGGAGCTCTGCATGATGAATTCTGATAGTCTGGAGAGTCAGATCTACTGAAAAATTAAGTTAATGCAGTTTGGCCTTGAGGAATCCAATGACTGTAGAATCTGATATAGTCATGGCAGGCTCATGTTCTGTTATCTGCTCATTAAAAATTGCAGTTCCCTGTCCAAGATCAGTCACAATTCATCTTGTCTGACTTAGCAGATGGGAGTCTGTTCAGTCTTCTGTAATCAGAGCCTACTGAGAAATGCTATTAGTGTGATATTAAAATTGCTTTGAAGAAATTGCAGAATTTTTTCCACTTTAACTTATCTGCTTATTGGAAAAGAGACTTGTATAATTACTGTAAAGTCCTTCAATCATGAATTTTCTCACGCAGTTCTGTTGAAAATTACTATTCTTTTGGTTGCAGTTGTATTGAGTAACTTGATAAATACAGTTCTAAACGTATGTCTGATTCAAAAGAGTTAAGTGGGTTTTTAACAGCATTTATTGATTATGAATGTATATGGCTAACATATGGAATAGCTCGAGTAAGCAGTGCATTGAAAACAGATCAGCAGCACAGAAGCAAGCCTGTAAGCCATATGTGCTATAATCTAGCCTGACAGTAAATTGCATTGGAATGCTTATGTTCCACTTAAACCTGAAGATGATTTACAGAGTTACATCTTTTTAGAACCAATTTAATACCAGATGGATTACACTGGAGATTTGGGGAAAATAGGAGGTACCGAACAATTTCAGGGAAGCAAAACTTGTGTGGGTATTTTGTCAAAACTGATAAAGGGTAGATATTTGAAGTGTGAGAGAAAGGAGATTCAGAAGTAGATGAAGAAAGGAGCCTGGGGAGGACTAAGCACAGGAAAGAGGCCTCGCAAAGTAAAGTGAGTATATCAGATTAAGGCCAGTAAAACTCTTAAATTCACCTCTAGGCTGCAAAAGCAGGGCTCGGAAGATCATTTGGCTGTAGATAAGCATGCAACAGTACATGTTTCTTGCCAAAAGAAGCTAACAATACCCCCTCAACCAACAGTCCCCTCAGATCACTATACATGTTAAATTAAAAACTGTCAGAGAGCTTGTTTTGCACCCACTAGAATGCTGTTCATCTTGTGATTCAAGTACATATGTAAAGCAGTTCTTTAAACACAGATAGGAATATTATACTGGGTATTTCACTTTATCACCATGTTTACAGTTGTGTACTGTTTCCCATTTTTAATGCTAATTTAATTGATCTCTCTCCATGGGAAGGAAGTAATGAAGGTATCTTTCTACACAGGTGAAAAGATGAAGAAGTGTTAAGTTCCATAAACCCTCTCTGCAGCTGTCTGGGATTAGGTGCAAGGAATTCAGGAGAAAGCTAATGACTCTATAATTAGCCATGATTAGAATAAATTCCAGCTGCAGTCCAGTAGTCCTGTTTCTAGGAGCAGAAGAAATTGGTTCCTCTATGCATATACTCCTTTTTACTGTCACATAGAAATGCAGCATGTGTTTTCTGGAGATTGATTTCTGTTTCCTCTCAGCACTGAGCTGAGGCAGGGAAACTTAAGAAACATAAACAAAAACAATTATTGAAAGCAAAACATTTTTACTGAGAAGCCTGTGTATCTTGACCCCTTAATCACTTGATCTTGATGACACTGATGGAGCTTTAGTGGTACACTGTACAACACAAATCAGCTTCTGCTTGTCTCGGCAAGATCAAATTTCTGAATCCTGAGGAGAGTAAAGAACGATAACAGCAGTCACCCTCTGTGTTCTCAGGAACATTCTCCCAAGTTAGAAGTTTGAAAAATGCACTTGGAGTGATACAGACTTTTGACCTTATTCTCCATCAGAAGTAGAAGGGAATCTTACACCAAGCAGAGGAAACAACCTGTTGACTCATTTGAAGCCTTTGTTCATAAAATGCCTCTGGATCCGTCAAATCATTACTCCTATCTTCACTTCAGAGGACATTGGAGTAGTGTTAGAAATAATCCATCATTTTCTCCATTATTTCAAGAGCATTCTTAGCTATTATGCATCTATTAGTTACCTATGTAACACCATAGATTTCTTGGGAAAATTAGGAAAATTATTAATCCCTGCAGTCGGTGAGACAGAAACCTTCTACACAATAGAGTAGCAGAACATGTGGTAAAAATTTGGTATCTACTGCATTTCTTAAAAAAATCCAAGTTCTGTTTTTCCTCTTTTGAAATCTGAATACATTGTGTTCAGTTGTCATTCATATAGATAAATTAACATCTCTGTAGGTAAGAATATGGAAGAGTTTGGACCTGTGGCCATTGGGAACTAGCACCTTTCTGTGTGATGTGAGACAACTTAGAAAAAGCCTAGCACAATTTTAGCTTTTAAAACATTCAGGTTATGCATAACCTAATGTATGACTAAAGTATTTTTCTAGGAAGCCTAAGAGATATTTTGAAACAGTGGAAGAAAAATAGGCTACCTTGGCTATTCTAATATTTGAGTTAAAATAGAGTTGTTTGTTTCCTTGAGGAAAAGGTATGTGCACCTCTATAAAGACCAGTTCTCAGACTTAAGTTTAAAAACTCTGTCTAGTAATTTAGATGTGTCTGTACAGTTATAGAAGTTAAATTTTGTAGTTGAAGATGGTATGATTAGTACACATTCAGTCTGCAATTCAGAGATGGAGAATAATAAATCCTGCCTTTTTATTTTAATGTGATCAATACTCTGTTTCCTAAAAAGTAGTACCCGACTGAGAAGATGGCAAAGGCCTCTTTAAGGCCAACTAGAAACGTAGCTGTTGTGCAGAGATTGCTTTGCAACTTCAGTTTCCATAGCATTAAGATCAGTCTTGATCATTGAAAAAACAGGCTTATTTTACCTCCCTTGGGAACATGTGCCTCAATTTCAGCATGTAGGGGTAAAGGGGTGTCTTCAGTCACAGCCTTGGACTGAATTAAGCAAAAACTGTTTTCTGTGTCCTTCTAGTACGTCAGTGCTAGACATGCTTGAGAAGAAGTCCTTTCTCTGTTTCTCATCATCTATGTTCTCAAGAAGTTCTAGTTTACCACTTACTTGAAATTCTTCCTTCCTACTCCCTCCCCTAGTGCATAGGCTGCAGTGTTCACAAGAACTGCAGCTGCCGTCATTACCACAGCCCAGTTGATAACCATTTCAGGGCCTCAGAGCCCCCAGCCTGGGCCTTTCCCCACAACTGTTGTATCTACCATGCAGCAGGCATCCCGCCCTTTCTAGGCTTGTGCCCTGGCTAGCCACAGGTTTCAGACTATGTATAAATGGCTTCCTGTGACACGCTCTGTTCTCCAGGATCTAGCTGGCAGTGGATTTTCTTGCAGGTAAGTACACCGGTGAACACTCTACTGCTGGAATTTATAAAAGGGTGTCACTGTAGTGAGACCTCTTAAGGTGGTTTCAGGGCCTGTATACTAAATGATGATTCTTAGATGTGAGTGGAAAAACCTCTATTACCCTGGCTTAATAAAAAGGTTGTCATCTCCATACGTTTCAGGAGAATCTAAGTCATGACTTTCAAACTGTGCTTGTGTTCCATGCTTCTTTATATTGTAGTGATTTATGTGCAAGGTCTGCTGCACCGTAAGTCTCTAAAATTTCCAATAACTATAAACTGAGGCCACTTCAGATGAGAACAGTTCTTTCTCTAAGAGACACTAATTTGTTCTGCTCTTGACAAGAAATAACTTTCAGTTAAGACAGAGGAGGCATCTGTACTAGCATTGCTATTCAAAACAACCTTTTTTTTTTTTTTAGCACTCCATCTTTCCATCTTAGGTTATTTTAGACATATTTGTATAGTGTGCTTACCCCATTCCTGATCTGGTCATACAAGCAATGGCTTGGCATTCTGAGTTTCTTATAATTGACTACAAAGTAAGAATTGATATCTAGTTAATTAAAGGGGTAATAGTGAGTGTACAGATCATATTGAGAAAGTCTTCTAAGTCTGCTAGTTCTAATAGTGACAGGGTGCACGTAGTCACTGGGAAAGTTTTGCCTTCTCTGATTTTCTCATTTAAGACTTCACTTCAGATACACTATTTACTTCAAAGCTTTCTGTCAAGACTAGTTCTGCAAGATATCCATAACTAACAGGACCGTCACATACTGAGTTCCTTTCATGTCTCCTCTCACTAACATGCATCTCTGCTTGTTATCCCAGACTCTAGAATCCCCATTTCAGGGAAAGTTTAGATTTGCTACAGGGTACCACTGCACTAATCCATAGATGCATCAGATTCCTGGTTTGGAAGGTTTGGGGTTTTCCTGGTGATATTATCAGAAGTTTCTGCAGGGCTATTTATGAGGTTTTAAATTATAGCAATGGGATATTTGTTGATAAATTCATAATGCCTAGGAAATTCTAATCTTCTAGCTTTATGGTATTTTTGTTACTCTATGTGTGCACATAAGACTCGAGAAACAGGTTATGTCAAAATGATCTTGTTGACTGACATGCGTTTGTTATGTCATGTAGTAAAGCATGGAGTTGCGTGGTGCATTTCAGAACCCTGTGTCTGAGCTCAGTTCACTCCAGTTAAGTAACTGCACAGGTCAGGCTTAGCATAAGCATACAACAATAAAATGCACAGAGAAACATATATACTGCAAGTACATTGTTTACCTCATCCACATTGCACACAGCAGACCACAGTTGTCAGGCCTATCTAGAATTAGCTGCTTTCGTTGACTACTTTTGATACAGTGATTTCATATTATCTCTGCTTATTCATTTAGAAGCTAGCATTTAGACAAAAATGTGTAATTGAAAGTAGCACAAGTATTTAGTGGGAAGAAATAATGAACTTTTATTGTAAATGTGTCTTTTTTTTCTGGCACATAGATGACATAGATAGAAAAACAATCTTGCAGAAGGTTCTAGATAGATAGGAGCATTGGGTTATGATTAACGGGATGAAATTTAACAGGCCTAAATGCCAGATTTACACCTAGGGTGGAGTAATGCCAGCACAAGTATAAACTCGGAGAGGAGTGTCTGGAAAGCAGAAATGGATCTGGGGGTGCTGGTTGACAGCAGGTTCAAACCGAGTCAGCAGCATGCCCTGGCAACCAAGAGGGCAAACAGCACCCTGGGTGCATCAAACACATTATAACCACACAGTCAAATGAGGTCCTTATGCCTCTGCATTCAGCATTGGTGCAGCCTCACCTGGAGTACTGTGTGTAGTTCTGGGCACCACAATTTAAGAGGTATGTGAAGGTCCTTGAATGTGTCCAGAAGAGGGCAACAAGCTGGTGAAAGGGCCAGAATGTATGGTCTGTGAGGGGCAGCTAAGGACTTTCAAATGGTCTGGTTTGGAAAAAAGGAGGCTGAAGGGTGACCTCATGGCTCTCATTAGCTTCCTGAGGAGAGAAGAAGAGAGGGAGGTGCTGATCTATTCTCTCTGATATCCAGTGATAGATGTGTGGGAATGGTTCAGAGCTGCACCATGGGAGGTTCAGACTGGACATTAGGAATCATTTCTTTACTGAGAGGGTTGTCAAAACACTGGAACAAGCTTCCAAGAGGGGCGGTTGATGTCCCGAGCCTGTTAGTTTGTCAGAGACATTTGGTCAATGCCTTTATTAACTTGCTTTAACTTTTGGTGAGTTGGACTAGATCATTGTAGGCCTCTTCCAAATAAAATACTCTATTGTATTCTAAAACCAGTATTTGCTTTAACAATGAGAAGTACTTAATGGCATCCAGCTAGAAAGAGGTAATAAACCAGTGAGTGACAGATTTTAGTAACTTTTTAAATAGCATTGCATTATCCTTTAGTGCCCTATGTGACTGTCAAGTTAATAGCATTGTTTTCCTTTAGTTTTGGTAAGAGCAAGTTAGGTTCTAAACATATGCTTTCACTACACCTTAAAGAAATGCCTAAGCTGAAAACTGAATAGAATTCCTGCTTACTGCATAGCAATCAACGCACAACCCCGTACCAGCAAGATGAAGAAATTGAAAACTAATTTCAAGGTTCAGGATTAATTCTCTGTCAAACTGACAGAATATATCCTACATTAGGATACGTTTAGCATAAATGTACAGCCTTCTTTACCTGTTCCTTTCAGGGTGCAAGTAAGTAATTACTTTGACTTCATGGTTCCATAACATAAATATTTTAAAAGTTACATGCCTGTGAATCTGGTTTAAATATCTACAAACGCATCCTTTTGATCAAATAAATCCAGCATTTTGTTTCCTGTTAATTTCACTGATCTCTACTGATGACCTTTTCCTGAATATGTTTTTCCATCTTCCCTGCAGCAATTGCTTAGAAATGATTGACATATAAGGAGTTGGCTATGGCAAACAGGAAACGTCAAAGCACTACAGCCAGCATGCTGGATCACAGAGCAAGAGCTTGCCCTACTTCGTCTCACAACAGGGAGCCTGAAAATGAAGAAAGTGACCTTCCTATTGAAGATTATGCAGCAAAGGAGGTGGAACTAGCAACTGTCAGAGCAGGTAGTCCTACTCCTGTGGAACATGAGTGCAATGATCATAGTGGTGATGGTGACTCCAGCTCTGACTATGTGAATAACACCTCTGAGGAGGAGGACTATGATGAAGGCTTGCCAGAAGAAGAGGAGGGGATCACATACTACATTAGATACTGTCCAGAGGATGACAGTTACTTGGAAGGAATGGACTGCAATGGGGAGGAGTATGTTCCCCATGAGGAACACCACATTGAAACAGATGAATGTCAGGAAGCTGTAGAAGAATGGGATGAAGGTAAAAGTCAGCACCGAGATGAAAATGAGGTGACAGACAGGCAGGAGTGGCAGGAAGGTCAAGATAATGGTGTTCAGATTTTGGAGGATGAAGTGTCATCTTTGGAGATTCAAGACCAAGAAGAAAACATCCAGTACTGCCAAAGCGAAGGCGGCTATCCAGACTATTACCCAGCAGAGGCTAATGGAAACTCACAGGGAATATCACCATACCATTCTAGAAAAGAGGATGCAGAGCTGGAAGAGCAGGAAGAGGACATTGACCAGATTGTAGCGGAAATCAAAATGAGTATGAGCATGAGCAGTATTAATAGTACAACAGAAATGAGTCCAGAGCACACTGGGACTGAAAACATGGCACATGACTATAAAGAGACTTGTTCAAAGGGAGAAGCTGTTCACAGTGCTAGCAGGCATGAGGGGAGGCCCAAATCACTGAATATCCCATCTGCCTCTAAGCATGGTGGAGATGTCCCTAGAGGTTTCAAAGCGAAGTCAAGAACCCCAGAGGACAGACAGAAGTGGCCACAAGAGCAGGTACGAGGGTTCTTTGCTTAACCAGACTTGGAGGCATTATGCCAATGTTATTTATTCCAAACAGAACTAGAGAGCGGTATTTTTACTTTTTTACTCTGTATTGCATTCACAGCCACATAATCACATTGTATGATTGGAAAAAGGGGCTGAATGTAGTCAATTTAGATAGAGAACTAGGAAAGAGGTTTCACACAGAGAACAGACATTTCCAAGTAAAACAATTTCAGATGGATGGGGCAAAACTAGTTTATTTACACTATACTAATTCTGCAGTGACACACTAAGTTAAAAGTAATTGCTCACTAAGGCAGGAGCCCTTAATGGAAAAAACCTCCAAGTACTTCAGTGCTGACCCCAGTTTTGTTTTCGATACAACGTATGCCAAGGCTAGATACAGCACATGTAAAAACTGCAAAAAGTGCCCACATATTGCTGTCGTTTTGTACTAGCTGGACATATTTTGACCTTGGCAAGAAGGGAGAAATCAGAGCTTTACTCGTATCTCAAATGCTGTTAAGCAGGTTTTTTACAAGAGTGTAGATGTTAATTTAAAACATGCATGACCTTTTCTTGTAATGTTGAGCACCAGAAAAAAGAATCTGAGAATGAAGTTGAAACTTTTCTAGAGGAACAGAAGTTTTGTCTTTCATTTTTTTTAAAGTTTCAAACTGAACATGCTTACTTCCTTATAGAGACACATATCTAATTCCCTTTGCTCTAAGGTCAGCTTAGAGCTTTGCTTTGCATCTCTGAAGTTGTATGCAGCTGAATTTTAGTTATCTTCTGCAATGAAGAGAGATCTACCTAAGAGGTAAAATGTATCCTTACTAATCTGTCACCTAAATACATGTTAAATGAATTATCTTGTCTTATTTTTAATTACAGTGCTTTATTAACCTTCAGGGGTATGTTTCCTGTTTGAAATCTATAAATTCTATGATTTTTCTGTAGTGAAGTGCCCCACAGTTAAGCAATTCAATTTAGATGATTCCATTAAAAACAGACATTAAAATATGTCAATTCTTCTGAAAAACAGTAAAAGGAAATCAAATGTTTCAGTATCTGCTGATGGAACAGGTTGACATTATAATTGAGCTAAAAAATATTAGGGAGGTATTTTCAAATTTCCCATAGCCATAGCAAATTTTTAATACTAATTTATGCATTTTATTTTCAGAAGTGTAATTAGAACCAAATTATGTAGCTTACGTTACTGCCAGCATAAAAGTTCTAGCTTGGGTGAATAAGCTTGATGGTCTTGGACGGTTTGAATTGTTACTAGGTATTGGCTGGGAGCAGAGAGGTCTAGCTAGCATGGTTTAGACTATTGATGGTCTTTCTGGCACAGTACACCAGCAGCTGCTACAGGGAGTATTGCTTTTGTAAGTTCTGAAAGTATTTGCAGAACAAAAGAGGGGAGGACCTCTTGAATAAGAAAGCTAGTGAATTCTTCTCTATGCTTGAATAAGAAATTGTTGAGGTTTTTTCCCCCTGAATGACTACTAGTTCAAAACCAAATTCAAAACAGACTTTCATTTCAACATCTTTTTGTACTCTTTCAAAGTTTATTTTTGCCAGATTGCTAACAACTTGGTCTAACTGCTAACAACTGCTACAAAATAGCACCAGGCTATTCATACCACTGGTGTGAAAAATAAACAAAAGGACCTAAGTATTTCTGAGTTGCCTGTCTGAGCTTTTATCATTATTTCCAGACTTTGTTGAGCAAATGCCTTAATCTTTTTTATTAACGGAGGAAGCGCTGCTGTGAGAGGTCGCTACCGGTTGGCATGTAGCCACTGAGTTTCTACAATCACTCTCCATAAAAAACAAACTATTGTCTAATGGATAGATCATTAAACAATAAACAGTGTTTCATTCCTCCAGATATGAAGGAAACTGGAGATACAGGCAGAGATACAGCACAAGTGCCCATTTCAGTTCAGCATAAAGGGATAAGCAAACTGGGTGACAAGACGTATTTCATTTGTAAGAAAGGAGGCCGGGCAAAGCTGCTGTGGACATCTTCACTGAAGAGAAGAGCACATAGGCCTCCAGGGCATAAAGGTGCGAAGCAGCTTTTCTTAGGTTGATACAGAAGCTCACAAATGGAGACATGAGGAGATCATCCTCTTCCCCTATCCCAAGCTTCCAGGGATATAAAAGAAGGATGAAAAAAATTAAATATTCTTTGGCAAGCATTAGTTGAATGTGTTTATCATAACAGTACCAGTCTTCTCTTCCTGTGTTCTGTTCACCCACTGCAGGTTGCTTATCATCCTCAGCTTTATCTAAAAATCAAGCCATTTTTGTGAGGAAATTAGAATAAGAGTACAGTATCCATTTCTGCCACATTGAGTTTTATACTTAATAGGTCCTTAAATGTTCATAATGTCAGGTGTAGCTGGACTTTTATTGTAGATATTGGACTTCAAAGAATTTAGATAAAGCTCAGAGAATTTGTTTTTCTTCTGGGGCATTCAATACTTTTAATTAAAAAATGTCAGAGATGGATGCAATTAGTGTACTGTCTAAATGAACCCATGTCTCATTTGTGAAACTGAGGTAGACAATACTTTAATTACAATAATTATGTTTTAACATAGTGAAAAGGAGAAAAACCCAAGGACATTTTGAGGAGATTTGCATGCTAAACATGTTTGCAGGGTATTGGCTTGGAAGATCCTTGGTTTTGTAGTCTAAAAGATTTCAGTTACTAAAAGTGACAGTACAAAACATCATGGTGAGAGTGATGACACAGAAGCATACATACTGTATACAAAACAATTTTTTGCCCCAATTCTTTAAGCAAATGTTGAACCAGGATCCTATGTGTAACTCAGTTTTTGTACATGATCAAACAGGAATGTGCATTTTGTGGTTTTATGCACATACTGCGCAGTCCTTAGCTTTTTTTCATGTTTATGCTCCTGTCCTCATTTCCTGCCTCCTATAGATAGTAATACTGCTGCATAAAGTTTTAGGTTAGTTACCAGTAACTGATACACAATACATTTTCACATACCTTTAAAAATACTCAGTTACTAATTCTTAGCCCATGATAAATGCTAGCAATTGTCTTGCATACAAAATGTTAAATAACCCCTAGACAAATGCAGTTTTAAAGCTTCCAGTTGCTAGGTTTGCTTTCAGCAATTAATCACCAGGGAACAGTAGTCACTTCTAAGACTCAACAGTTTTAGGAGAATAGAAAACAAAGTGAACATCTCCAGTCTTAAATATACATGCTCACCCTTGAAAACTTTGGGGTATGTGAGATTGCTCCTATGAGCCTTTACTTGTAAATTCCTCTGGGGGAGTTCAGAAAAGGATTTGCACTAGACAAGACTGAGGAAAACCCAGACTATGTTTAGAGCGTGTTGAGCTTTGTTACAGCTCAAACTCCCTGCTTACTGCAGGTTGTCCATGCTTACATTGAAGAAAGGCTTTATGTCTATGAAATTGAAACTGAAGAGTTTGGGGCATTTTATGACACAACTGAAATTTAACAACTTCAGGCTAGGAGTTTCCCTCACCCCCATTTGGCATCTTAGTCATCCCAGACTGAAGCAATCATTAAAGTATGTGACACATGAAGAAATTTTCTAATTTTGCTCATAATTTTGTATGTGTCAGCTTCTTGCAAATAAGTGGAATATGGTCAGACACCCTATTTATGTAATTCTCCTGAATTATCACAGTTTTTATTGTAAAATAAACATTCCTCTTTGGAATGCTATTACATTTGCATAGCATCAAGTTTAGCTAGAATATTATTGTTTTGGAACACTAATAATCAACCTAGAAACAGATTTACTGGGTGGAAAATAAGAATAGTTGCCTGTTGCAGATGAGTGCTTGTACTGAACAAAACCCTTCCTCAAAAAATGTAAGCCCTTCCTTAAGGGCTTGGTTTAAACTGAATCTTAAACCCCCAAAAGGCTTGTCTCCAGATCAGTTCACTGCAAAGTATCCTGTCCTGCTTTCACAAAGCAGTACAGTATGGGACAGCCCCAGGCCCATCCTGCTGCTCCCTGACAGCATTGGGAGCTTTAGTTTGTTTCTCTTATTGCACCCATAAGACATCTGCAGAAAATGATGGCATTGCCTGTTACATTACTAAGTTAATGCTAACTCTATACAGTCAAGTAGTGTAATTCAGGAGTGGTAGAAGCACTCAAGAAAAAATGTTGCCAAAACATTGTACAGCAGCTGAAATAATACTGATGGAAGATGTCTTTTGCATTAATGGGAGTCATAATTAAGTAACTGCTCCTCTTTGGAACCTCATATGTGGCAGAGTTTACTCTTTTCATCCCAACTAGAGACATATTTTTACGAAATACTGGTATTGGCGTGGCCTGAGAGCTGCTTCTGAGGAGTGGGCACTAAAGATGAGTATGGGATTTGACACTTGAGCACTGACTGTCCAATCAGCCCTTTATTCTTCATGTCCTGTCTACTTAGATTTTAGAGTGCAGATCTGTGAGTATGCATATTCTCTCCTACCGTATTTAAGCAGATCTGTTTACCAATAATAAAAGATTTTTTAACAGCACCAACATGCTATCTTCACCCATACCCTTTTGAAGAAACAGGGATTTGCCATTAAGAAGGAGGAACTTAGAGACTAGTCTCCTTTTTAATGATGCTTCCTGTGACATGTTAATCCTGTTGCTTTTCATTTTTCAATCTTATTTTCATACCACTGGCATACATTTGAGAACCTAACCAAATATGCTTATACAAGCTCCTCTGGTAAGGACCTCACGAGGTTCTGCAGTGTTAGTCTCGTTTCATAACTTTCATACAGGCTATGCCCTTACACTTCTTCAACATGGACATTCAGGGACAGATAAAATATTGCTAACAAAATTTGTGAAGGAAAAAATTACCAAGTTTTTTTTATATTTTTTTCATCTGAGTTTGTTCTCCAACAGCTTTGCACAGTTCAGTGCTGATACTGTGGGTTTTTTTACCTGTATTAGTAGAGCTCAGTATTGATAAAAGTATTTGAGGTTTATTCCCTTCTCTTGGCACAGGCACAGTGCTCTTCAGCTGCAAAGAGCCCAAATCCAGGAGTCTTTCGTCCATAAAAGATCTGACCCTTAGAACAGCCTGGAGCAGTTAAGATGATAGACACTTTAGAAAACCTGAATCTTAGGAATGTCGTACTGGAGTTCAGTCTGAGTATTATGGGATGCATTTGATAGAATTTGTAGAAAACAAATCGTGTAAATGGAGAGTATTAAAAAAACCTTAGTTCATTCTCCCATATGTTCTAGGCAGCTGTGAGACAGAAATATTAAATGCCTATTACTGAGTGACAGTTCCCATACTTAGCAAGTGCAAGTACTTACTGAAAATGGATAAACAGTCCAAACATTCTCAAACAAAATCAGTTTATTTTTGTGCTAATTGGCTGAATGAAATCCCGACACCAGAGACAGCAGAATCAATGCCTTTTACCTAAAGACTCATCAGTGACCGAGTATTCTCTGGGAGGTTTAAAGCAGAAGGCAGCATGCACTCCAAATTACATCTACATAAAAATGCACTATTCAGTGCAGCTGTTTCTCTGAAACTCCCATCGTGGCTGGCTCTCAATTTTAAATATATGCAAGATAAGATGATAAAAATAACTTGGTGATTGTTTTAATGCTTACTGAAATTGAATAGAGTGTTTATTCTTTTGTGGAATGCTTAGATCTCTAAACTTACTTTGATTCCTCTCAACGCCAGTTCCATACTCGAAACTTGACTTACTTACTTGGAGCTACTCCTACATATATTCTTCTCTTCACTTCTGATGTGTGCTAGCATCACCTCTGAATTAGCACATACATAATGGAATATTTGTGAAAGAAAAGAGTGTGAGGTTTGGTGCCCCCTGCCCCCCCCTTATTTTCCTGTGATCAGAATCAGAAATCCTTCAGCTGGTCAAAAACTCTCTCATTCACATTCTTTCCAAGTGTATCCTGCTGGGTTAAATTGCTGCTACTGACGACAATGTGCTACTGATGTTACACTAATGCAGCAGCTCAGGAAAGGTACATTGAGCCATTTCCCACTATACATCACCAGCATCTGCGACAGAAGTTATTTCAGTCATGTAGTTTAAGGGGAATAGAACCACCATAATAAGACTTGTTACTAGGTTACCAGCTCTTCATTCAAAAAGATGTTCTAGGTGCACCTTGATGTTTCTATAAACATAGTAGCATATAAGTATCAGGAACACATATGGTCCAATGATAAACTGTCTTCAGGAACCAACAGAAAATCATAGAAGCTGAAACTAGAAACTGAAGCTTTGACAAGTAACAAAGATAGTAATACTCACCTGCTTTACCTTTGTTCTAGAGAGACAGAAAACCTGGATGAAAAGTCAATTAGATCTGTTGGTTTACTTGTGCAACAGGTAACTTAAAAATCTAGTCAACCTACCACAAAACATCTTTTTGCCAAGAAGGTTTTTTTAATTCTTGGAGTCTATCACAAGGAACATTTCTCACTTGGAACCTACCACAAAATATTATTTTCTAAGAAGCTTAGTAGTCTTTAAGATAAGTTGCAAAATACAGAAGCCAGTATACATTATTTGATAATATTTGAACAGTATTGCTGGCAAAGAGATTGGCAGGTATGGATCATAAGCCTCATTATTCAAATGTTTAAATGTAGTAATAAAACCTTACCATGCCTTTGAGCAGCTCTCAGGGCTTGCCTACCAACCCTCTACCAAAAGACTTAACAACTCTGAAAAGACTAATCTTTTATTCCTCTCTCATCAACTTATTCCTCTGAATAAAACAAGTAAGGGACTAAACTGCTGGATTCCAGTGCTTCATCAGCACTGACCATCGCAGCAGCATTCACGATCAGAGGTGGCAACTTTGAGGAGGACCATATGCTGAGAGGAGCTTTTGACTGAAAAGCAAAACAGCTTACACTGGAGTAAACAACTAGTAGCTTTAAGAAACAGTAGAACTCAGTCATTACCAGCCCTCACCTCCAGCTAAAATGAGCTTTATTCTGCAGGAAGGGGTGGTTATAAAGGGAGTCTGGTTGGCTGGGAGGTGTCCTGTAAGATCGGTGGGAGGATGGAGGCCCACGTGGCCCCTAGACCTGTCTATTAGCAGTCAGGACAGGGCTGTCCAGGGCACTGGTGGAACTGTTTCTGAAAGATGTGCATAGATGCTTCAGTGACCTCAAGTCTGATTTTCCCCTC
The DNA here is from genome assembly GCA_024611175.1 of Megaceryle torquata. Lineage (NCBI taxonomy): Eukaryota > Metazoa > Chordata > Aves > Coraciiformes > Cerylidae > Megaceryle > Megaceryle torquata. Next base: position 95,461 of record JANIJG010024204.1, on the reverse strand, counting down.
AGACTAAAGACTTTTCTGCTGCCTTATGCTCCTTCATGTGATACTGGACACTGCCTCAGTACTTGCTTAGAAGCAAAAGTATTAGTAACATTGCACCTTTAATATTTTAATGTTTTTATATCTTTCCTTTGCAGAATCTGTCCTCTTACCAGAATCTTGTTGTAGGATAAGAGACTTTTAACATAGCTGTACCTCTGTGTTAGTGTGTGGTCAGTATCAGACTGCTGGTTTAGCTTTAGGTCCTATTTTAAACTGCAAGGTCAGGGTATAAAGTACTTATAACACCTTATAATGGTTCCCTTAAATGGGATTTTTTTCTAGCTATTGTAACACTTTAAACAACAATATAAATTGGAAACTCTGTAAGAAACATGAAGAAAGCAAGTATCTAGTATGGTAATCTATTTGACATTGCACCTGGGCATATGAACCAGCTTCCAGCCCACAGTGAATACAAGAATTTATGTTTTCTAAAAATAATTCCATAAAGAAGCCCCAAGACAATCCCTTCATCTTTGGTTTAGAAGCATCTCCTTCATACATAACTGTGTAAGGGAGGGAGATACAGCCTCACCTTCTCAGCATAGTTTTCTCCTTTGACACTCTAAGAGTTATGGAAAGAAATGGAAGCCCTTCATCCTGGACTTCTCTCTGACCTTTCCTTCTGGGATACCATGCTGGCAAACATTTATCATGGAGATTTCACCCTTATTTTGTAAAGGGTCAGTGGAACAGCCCCCCATATTTGCAGGCAAATACGGGGCACAGAAAGTCTCAGACAGGCACAGCTCCCCTTACTGACTGGCTATTTTTGCTAGTGCTGAAGGGACACAGGGTGTGCTGCACTCCAAAGCTGAGGAAGATCTCAAGAATACGATATTACAGTCAGCTTTGTTTGGTGGAAGTGCTCACAGTGACACCTTTCCTATCACAACACTTCTAAAGAGCAAAGTGTTAATAGATCAGCCAGAGGTGGAACATCTTGTGTGCACAGATGTGCATAAAAGACATGGAAGAATTCCTTGTACCTGAGATTCTGCATAATTAGACTGGGGCTCCTAAACATGTAGGTGAAATACTGAGGGGAAAAAAAGCGCCTTCATGTGCAGAGACCAAAGAGTAAGTAAAAGAAACTTACTAATGCCTTGTAGAGGTGATATCATTGATCCCAACTCATCATGTATTTTGCACAGGTTTCTCTTTGGAACCCAGGCCATATACAGTAATACCATAGATACTACGTATGTGACACATCTATACTACAAGGCTTGTTTATATTCCTAAAATTCTGAATTAGGAACTCCAGTAAATTACAGCTATGTATAAATAAAAAATGAAATGTTAATGAAGTTTTTAGTCATATTTTATGTTAAGAGTACATGGAATTATATATACAATTATTACCAAAGAGCATGGTCAGTATTATGATCCCCTGGACTGAATAAGCTTATTAACATTTAAGATTTGTGACAGACAAGTTTCAATAATGTTTATGGCACCCAGATTATGCTTACAAAACCAGTCAACCAATTCTTTATACGCAGGTAGATTTTTATTTCGGTCAAGTGTGTGGTAATCAGAACTGACAGAGCTTTAAATTATTAACATTCTGTTGTACATACTGGAGTTAATATATTTACTGTCACTGTTTACAGTTTAATGTATCTTTATTGTGGCCATATCATCTTCTCTGCTTAAAGCATACTTGATCTAATCCTACACTATTCTAGGAAAAAATGTACAATTATTATTCTTGTTTTAGTAAGTCCTCTAGATACTTGTTTACCTCATTAATATATTTCACTGTGCATCAACACATATTGCTCCATATTAGCTGAACCATGCAATATGATTATCTTTGTCTTGTCTCAAACAGAATAACATTTACAAGCAGGGATATGGTAAGCTGCTTAGGTACTAGAGTCATGTAGACAGGGCGCTAGTCAGTGCATCCCCAAGGCTTGGTGCTCTGTGTGTATCTCAGATAAGATCTTCCCTAAGATCCTGGAGTTATGTTCACATGTAACATTCAGGCTGACCCTGTGAAATAATACTGGTTCTGTGTTCTCCATTTGCACAACTGTTGATACAAGTTCGTATTTGTGAAGCCTTACAATGACAGTGGCATTTAGGCACTCCTTTTTTTATACATAATGGGGAAACTAAGAAAAAAAGAAAGTGAAATATCCTATACCATAAAAATTGTTCAAGAAATCAGCTTGGTTTTCCAGATTCCTAACACTGAAACTCTGAGTCATGAAAATTTCACTTTCTTGGTACATATGAGACACAGGCTCTCCCTTACCAGATGCTGGTGTTCTGTGACTTGTGTCAGGTCTGAAGAAGAAATTCTGCTGAGAGTATTGGAACTTAGAAGAAAAAGAGTGTTCCGTAGTTTAAAGACTTATTATTTTCCTTGTGTAAGGTTTTATATTTTCCCTTCTACATTTCTTAAGAAGCCTGAAGTTGTGCTGCCAACATTCTGTAGATTTGCTCGGCCTAAAAGGAAGGAGATGCCATGAATAGAAAATCCTATATTCAGTGTTAGGATTCTCTTTTTCTGATCAGAGGAGGCCATTAGGACTATTTTGATTTTGCCCAGTACTGAGAATAAACAAATTTCAAAATTCCAACTTTGGTTTCTGAGTGGGCTGAACTTGTCATTATTTGCCTTAATTTCATGTGAAAAATTTGCACTGAAATAAAATAATTTAGATCAAACGGAAATCAGTGGTGTAAATACTACTTAATAATTGAAATGTCTCTTTATTTACATCAAAGTAGATATTTCATTATAATTAAACAGCTCAAAGTTTTTGCATGAATTTCATATTTGCTAAATTGCAGTAGGAAACTATTATATCCTATAATGGCATTTCAGTATCAGTCATGAATATTGCTTGCACATAAATAGCTACATGTAAATACATAAAATTAACTACTTATAAATAGCTACACAGAACAGCTTCATGACCAGCGACTGTTGTAAAATGGAGAACATGCTAAATACAGTTTCCTATGTTAATTTTGTATGCATTTTTATTTGAATTTTCCAAATGTATTTTAATTTGGTGAAAATTTTCTGACTGTCTTTGCACTACTGACTTCCGCTGAAATCTGTTCTTTCTTTTGAAGCTTTTCTGAAGCCAAAAATATTTTAAATCCTTTCTCTTTTTTTCTTACAGGTGTGTAATGGTTTAGAGCAGCCGAGGAAGCAACAGCGTTCAGACCTCAATGGACCAGTTGACAATAATAATACACCTGAGGTAGGTACCTTAGGCTGCAAGGGCCTTTCTGCTACCTGTGTTCCTGTGGTCAGGCTTCCATGAGGGAAAGCAGGCACTTTCTCCCTCTCCCACACAGATAATTAGGCTCTGTTTCTTTTCCTGAACTGCCAATAAAGAACATTTCTGTATATTCCAAAAAGTCTTTGAGCTATACCCATGAATTTGTTGCTGCCATATTCATTTTATGTATCTGTCCACTACATGTACTCAAGCCTAATATTTTCTGATGACATACTGAATAGGGAGAACACTTCAGAGGTTCTGGTTTTGGATTATTGGAGAGCAAAAGTAGCATCCAAAATAAATTTGTCTATTTTCTCTTACCCCTGCTCCACAATGTTAGTCTTTGAAACCAAAGGACTGCTTCATTCCCACAGGAATAATTACCTTTAAATAACCCCTAATATCAAGCACATCATTCAGTGCTGAATGCTAAAATCATTCACATCTTCTTGTGTGGCTTCTGTGGTAAGATGTGTCCTGGCTCAGACAGCTGTGAAAAAGACACAGTGATAGGCAGACCTGCTCTTGTCACTGAAGACTGGAGCAAAAAAGACACCTAAGAATGAGGAATGAGGTTCTGCTTGAGGCTAGACATAATGAAATGAAATTCAGACTTAAAAGCAGAAGTCTGTTATCAAAAAAACATATAACATATATAGCCTGTAGCCTGGTACATTAATGAAGAGGCATTTCTAAAGCCTTTTCCCATAATGGAGAAATCAGCCTATTTCCTGGAAACAAGAATGCCTGAGGAGGCTGGCAAAAGACAAGCAAAGGGAAGGACAGTATCTGTTTATTGAGAATAGAGACAGTAGCATAAAAAGAGCCCCATTGTGCCCTCTGCAGAGATAAGTGCAATGCTACGTACAGTGCAATGAGGGACAGTTCTTTTTATTCACTGACCCAGAATCTTGCTTTGTAAAATATTGTTAAATGTTCTTAATTGGAAATTTGGGATATCAGTGGGCAGTGTGATCTAATGGACAAACTACTGCTGGTTTGTATTGCTTATTTGACAGATGGCTTCCTAGCTCATTTTCATGTTCTTCACCCCACCCTCCCTTACTTTTGTATGTGGTGGAATCTGCTTAAAATGCTTTGGGATTCCAGGTAAAGTGCACTATGTAACAATCGGGTTGGGCTAATTACTGTGATGTAATGTGTTTCCCTATGCTAAATAGTGCCTATGCAAACATTATACTGAGAAAATTGATTATTTTTAAACAATGGCCAGCTGTTTAAATAGAATGTGAATTCATCTCAGTTTGTGAAAATCATTTTGTTACAACTATACCATTCTTATTTCTCAACAGACAAAGAAAGTGTCTTCATTTCCAAGTTTTGTTGATGGTAAGTTTTACATCACCCATAGTTAAAGTAGAATAAAATGGAAGCAAATTCTTTAATATATTTTTAAAATCACAGTTATAAAAACCAGTGAAACCCAAGCGAATATTGCTGAAAAGTTTAAGCACTGAACATTTTCATCCACCCCTGTGGCAATGGGAGCCTATTGGTAATAAAAAGGAGGAGCAGAGAGATCTCTCAGAAGGATTAAGGTGAAGATAGAGACAGCTACAAATGTGGAAGGGGGTAAAAATGTGATAATTGTGGGCCACAGCAGGTTGTAGATTTATGGAAGTATAAGAGCACCCTATTTTTCCTGGCCCTGTGAAGAGGAAGGAATCATTTAACTGTTCAGAGCAGCCCCTATATCACTTTGATGCGATGCCTGTTACTGCACTCTGGAAATGTCATTTGTCGGCCCAAATGGAAAGGTTCTCCTAACCTGACAAAAACTTGGTAATCCAATCCTCTGTTTAGGAGAGCCATGCTTTCATGTGCTTCTTGAACCTCCTTTGCACTGCTATTATGTATTTTCTGTTTGGAGAAAAATAATTCAATGTATCAACACAAAAAAACTGGACAGATATAAAATGGGATATAAATATAAAATATTATCATTCTCTGATTCACAGACAGCTGAAGAACTTTCTATGGGGAGAATGCATACAGCTCTTCCTGCAAAGGAAATGTCTACACTGTAAAGTGAAAAATTACAGTAGGAAACCTCTAAGGATCTGACCCTTTAGATCTGCCATGAACACATTTTCCCCATAATGGACATGATAAATGAATGTTAAAAACTTGATTTCTAATGGCATTCTCAACTCAGGAAAAACTTATTGTGATTTGGAGTAATATTAGAATGCCCAACACATTTTTATTCTATTCTCTGATGTCGTCACCTTGACTAAAAACTTCTGCGTTTAGTCATTTCCTTGAAGAGCTAGAGCAAATGGAAGTTCAAAGATTGACCCTTTTATGCACACTGACATCTGAAGGAAATTACCTGTAACACTTGGCATGTACTGGCTAACAGGCCCTAAACAGAGCTAAATTAAATTCATTTCCCAAAGGTGGCAGAGAGAAGGAAGCAAGCTGGTTAATTCGTAATAAGCTTCTACTGGTGGTGGACAACTACAAAGGGAGGCAGCATGAGCAGAGCTTTAAAACGGACTAAAATATTCACCCCTCAGTGCTTGCAGATAGAGCTGTGAATTTTAACTTATTGGGATGAAAAGTTGATGTCTTTTTCTTTCCTTGCCAATCACCTCCCTACTCTGTTGGAAAGGGGTCAGTATACTCTTTTAGACAGATAATATTTTTTTTTAGTTCAATCATTTTGCTTTCTCTGATGTCTTTTCTATAGTCACACAGTACGGGAGGATAAGCTGCCTATTAGGCTTTCTCTGTTGTAGGCATTATATGGCATTGTCTAACAAATAAATATGTAGCTCACTAGGAGCTTATGATAGCTAACATGAATGCTTTCTGAATTCAAAGAAAACCAGTTTTATTATTCATTTGTATGTAGACTCCCAAAAGGAACAGGACCCTACTGCACATAAGAAAAGATTCTGTCAGCTGACACTCCCTCCCTGTTCTTCCCTGAGTTTTGACGGCTATACCATAACCATTTTCTGATTATATTCATATTCAGCTCTTCAGGCACTTAACTTTCAGCATGACTCCTTAACTACAGTAGTTGTATCTATATTAATACATATTTTTCATATGCCATGTGGACATAAGAACAAATTAGATAACATGCACAAAAAATATTGGAGATGTGTCCTTTTCCTATTAGAATTGTTGCAGTAGTGGTACCACTACAAGCTTGTAGTGGCAGTTAGTTCTATGTTCAGGGGTTCTGGCTTTGTTGCTCTCTCTGTCCTATCACCATCAATCTGATTCCCTTACATGCAAACACCATGATGAAGTAAAGAAATCAGCCAAAAGATGGAACTTGCAGATAGCCATTCGGCAAGGTGACAAATGCCCTGTGTCCATTTACTACTTATGCGAAATCTGCTGTAGTGCCACACACCCTAAGGTCTCTGTGACTTCATGGAGCATGATGGTTCTCAGCAGGAAGTTGAGAGCGCTCCTGTGCTCTGAGTGCAGTCTGAATCCTAACGGATTATTAAATTCAGTTATGCTGAATGATTTTTTTTCTTATTTTATGAATACAAATTTAAAACTTTTTAGACCTAGTCTGCTTAGTCTAGAAATATGTTTATACTCATGGCATTAATACATCTGCAGAAAAACAAGTACTCTCTATTGCACTGATGAGATAGTGAAGAAATGTACCGTTAGATTTTTCAGAAATAGTTATCTAATGTTTAAGCACCAATACTCAACATAAAATTCCAATCTTTGTTCACATCAAACTGATACTGAAGGTTCATCTTTCTTCTTCCCTTCCTCATCAGTAAGCATTACACACTCTGAGTCAAGGGCATGCTTAAGTGATCTGATAAGCTGGGACCTCAGCCAAGTCTGCATTTTCATATTATTTAAAGCAGTCAGAGATAAGGGAAGAAAACACTCAGGTAACCTAATTTGACCCTGGCAATTTTCAATAACATTGCATCCTTCCAACAGATGTCTTAGTTTACCTGACAGTTGCTTACATTGCCTTCATGATGGGAAATGTATGTTGGAAATGTTTTCTGCCCATCATGCCTGTTGTTGTTTGCTTATCCTTATTAGCTGTTCCTATAAGCATTTTATACATGCTCTTGTGTTATACATGATGTTGCAGAATTTGTTGCTAGTATAATGATTCTGCAGAAAATCACTTTCTAATGCTATGAAGAGATGGTGAAACTACATCCAGTCAAAAAAACAAAACAAAACAAACCACCCAATCTTCAAAGAATCCAAATAAACAAAATTTGGATTATAAGATTGCTTAAAATTCTAGATTATTTCTGTGTTCAAGAAGTCTTTCAGACAAATTAGGTAACAAACACCATTGCTGTCACCATACAGACAATACATGAGAAGAATTTGTTGTCTCCTTTGTAACACTCATTAGTTTCACAGACCCATAAGATATGGTGGGGATTGCTGTTTCATGCCTGGAGATGCTTGCAGTGTATATGTAAAAATAGGTCTCTAAATGTGCCTTTGGAAGTGCCTTTGACATACATAGCCTATCTATGACTTGGAAATCAAGAAAAAATGTCTTGCTCAGACATACAAAGCACCAATATAACTGGAAGCGGGCTAAATTCCACTTTCTTGAAAATAATTGAAGAGAAAACAAGCTTTCTTGAGTTCAGCCAGAATTTTTGTGATAGAAAGGAAGTATAATAAGGGTTTAATTAATTTCAAATAACCAGCAGAGTTTGGTTTTATTTTTTTTTAGTTGACATCCTGAAGACTCTTAGAATTTTGGGGTTTACCGTGATGTAATAATGACTGTATTAGAATTTGTACCAATAATTGCAATTTTAATTGTCTTGAGACACACAAAGTATTTCAAGAAAATGAATGTTAATTAACTGCTAAAAGAGATTAGTTATACTGTTTTAAACATTATGTGGTTAAGAGTAGTTCAGAGTTAAAGCAACCTTAATTCAACTTAGCCTGGTTTACTTAGCCTGAAGTGAATGAAGGAAAACAAAATTAAAGCCATTTTAATTTTTAATGAGCATGTTGACACGGGTGTCTAATGAAGTTTTGCTACCTTAACATTAAATTCACATCTTCCGTTAATTTCCCTCTTTGCTACCCTTGAAACAAGATGACAATATGATGCACCATTATGTTACATGCCAAAAGAAGTACATATGTATGAGACTTAAATTGTAGGCCTGAAAAGACATATGAGTAACATCATCAGAAGAGGTACCATATAAAATACATCATCCATCTGCTGAAAAATATAGTGGTGCAAAGATGTGAGTGAAGAGGAAAAGAGAGTAAATGGATTTCTTGGGGAATCTTAACTTTCTTCGGTTTCATTCACTGCTAGCAGAATAAATAGCTCCATTTTGCGTGAGCATTGTTAGTTAATAGCAGGTCTCTGAAAAATGCATGACTGGTGTAAATATATGTCTCTCTATGTGTTTATATACTCTGATTACTGAATTACAAAGACTCTGTGGGTTTTTTTTGCTGGAGGTTGAGATTTCTGATTGCAAGGTCTGCATGCAAGTATAGGTGTCAGCAACATGGTTTGAAGAAGAAAGTCACTTCTCTCAAGTTTGTTTTCTGTTGGAAGACTTCTTCTAAATTAGAATGGGAAAACGAGGGATAGTAATGCTCACTAAAAGATATCTGTGCAAACCACTATTTCAGTAAAATTCATCAGCATAACATGCCATGTATTTTTTTCTTCTCCTCATATTAATCTTCCATATTAAACTGTTTATAAATAAATTGAAATAGTCCACAGTCCAAGATTTTATCTTATTTTTTCTAAATTGGCATCAGCATCTTCCTTCGATGTCATTTTTCTCCTCACACATGAGATTGAAATACTTCAAAAAAAATGTGTTAGCAGCTTGGCAAGTTGATACAGCTCAAAGCAAATTTCTTTTATAAAGCTGTTGAGGAACAGAAAATATTCACTGTCAGGAGACTGCAGCCAAACTCTGGAATGACTGTTGATCTAATGAAGCTAGATGTAAAGCTTAACAGCTGAATAAAGATGATGATGAGTATAGTCCCAGTATGATATAAATGCTATCCTTTATTCTCTTCTCCCTGCCCCCTCTTTTTCATCCTTGGAAAGAAACAACTTGCAAAATGTAAGTTAATATTAAAATCTCACCAAAGTCACTATGTAATAAATACTAAGTGTATGCAAAGGTATTTTGATGAATGAAAGCTAAAATTTAAAAAAATATCAAGAAATTTTTAAGTTCCACTATTTTCCTTCTCTTTTTAATCTTGCATACTCTTACCATGTGGTCCTTTTCCATAACTGCCTTCTGTGACTTCCCTTCTTTCAGAGGAAAAGGCTCTATGACCTGTTGTGCAGATGCTATGAATGTTTTATTCAGTTTTAACAATCTGTACTAGCCTGGGAACTGTATTTTTCTATCAGTCTCCAAATTCAGGCCTTCCCCATGATGAAACAGCATCAAGATGCTTACTTCTCTTGTTCGCTAAATTTTCTGAGCTGTTAAGTTTCATGGTGGACTTCTGTTGAGGCAAAGTACACCTCTGTGCCCACACTTCATCAGTATTTTTGCCAGAGATAACGTTTGGGGACTGTGTACTTCTACAAACATTTAAAAAATACGTGGAAACAGAATTCTGTATTCAAGCAGAAGTTTAGCTCATGCATTGTATCAGTCATACATGTAAAGAGTAAGAAAGTTACTATAAAGGAGCCTATTGGCATTTCTGAAATTTGCAAATAATTCCAAGGTGTTAGTGCAGGAAAAAATTGCCAATTATTTTCCTCTAGAATTCCACAGTCAAACCATTATGCAATGTTTTAAATCCTTTCTGTTTACATTTAATAGTGGAAGACATAATTTATTTTCCACTGAATTTATTCTCCAGGTTATTCAAGCTTCAATATCCTTTATTCAATGTCTCATCTCTCTACCCTCTTCTGAAAGGCAATAACTGTAAATGTCTTATGTCAGTTCCAGGACCTTGTGAACCTGAAGACCTCATTGATGGAATCATCTTTGCAGCCAATTACCTGGGCTCTACACAGCTGCTCTCTGAGCGCAACCCTTCCAAAAACATCAGAATGATGCAGGCCCAAGAGGCAGTCAGCCGTGTTAAGGTAGGGGATTTTTATGGTTTGGAGAATACTCTCTGCTCCTTTGACAATTAATCTCCAAACAGTAAAGGATCTTCAGCTCAAACCTATTCTGAAGTGCACTTATGTGAGTCTATATGAAAATACATACAGCTTCTCTGAGGGAAAAAATACAAATTATTCCAGAGCCTATTCAAAGCTGTTTGGAACCTGTATGAAGAATTCAAGTATTAAGAACAAATTTCAGACTACAGTTGGGAAAATGCCCAAAGCCATAGGATAGTTGTTTTACTGTGGTTTTCCTCTTAGATCATTAATTCCTTCAACTTACTACAAATTGTGACGACTACTTTCAATGTATGGAACCATTACTTTTTTAGGACAAGAAGAGTCATTACCACTGTGTTTGGATTTTATGTTATTTACAGTGAGCAATTTCTCGGTAACTAATGTAGCATAGACTGCTTCATACAGCTGTGTAAAAAAAATGCCTTTTTTTTTTGTTAATAATCAAAGTAGATATTTCTTTTACGATTTTGTGGATCTACTGTAAGTATCTCATCTGAATAAACTGAATAAATCTGATTAGAAAAAGGTAGATGTAAATGCTAGTAGAAAAATGATGTGCTTAGTCAATAAAATTTAATTGGTAAAAATTGCACATTTTTGAAGGAAACCATTTTGGGAAAGTCATTTATTTAGCAAGAGCTTGTCATGACTGATGACTGATGTAGCATTTAGAAAAAAATGGAAGGGAAGTAAGGGCCAGTTCTTTAAACTTTCCAAACCTTTGAATTTCTGTTTATCATATTGTGATGTCTCAAGCAGTTAATAATTGCTGATTGCAATGAACTCCCTAAAATCTGTTTTGTGTATTAATAGCAATCCTAATCTGTCAGGGTTAATTGACTAAATAGTCATGGAAGAGAGCCTGAGATATATTCTGTTCAACAGTTACATGGAGGTGTATGATTAATATGGATAGAAAAACTTGACTTTAAAATAGTGCACATACTGTCATTTTAAACTTTTGCATATTTAGCAGGATAAATGTTACGAGCAGCTGTTAACAGACAACACTCTTTGGTACCAAATTTTTGGTAACAAATTAACAACATGCATAATGTCATTAATTTCCCATTATGCTGAGGACTGCGTAAAATAGAAACAAATCTTTCTGTCTTGCACATCTTTCTCCCACTGCCCCAAAATTTTTAACAGTCAAAAGGCTTCCCTGACTGCCCACACTGTCTTTTCTCTTTCTTTGTGCGTACATCTGTCTGCATTCTTTTTTTATGCTACTCCTCAGAGGATGCAAAAGGCGGCTAAAATCAAGAAAAAAGCGGTGTGTAAACTGTTTTTCTTGAATGCTAATGTTTACTTACATTTTTGTTGTACTTGTTCTCCATGGAGTGTTGTGTCTTTCATTATGGGTCCTCATAAGGTTGTCATTTTGGTTTCTTCTTCGTTAAGTAGTAGAACACTGGATGGAATAAGTTAACTCACTTTCTTCATTGCTCATTTGCTGGAGTGCCTGTCTGCTGCTCTTCTTCTGTTGAATACCTGCGATTTGTTTAGTTCAGATATACAGCCAATGTTATCTGGAAGACTTTTTCTTAATATAATGCTTACTTTTGTTTTACTAATCGAAGCAGTAAGATGTATTTCCTGTGCCTGTGACTTACTGTATATTTATGATATTACTGTCAATATTTTTAATCAAAACAAGTTACCAGGTAGTAGCTGGAGCAGTTCATGCAGGAGACATTTCTCTCAGTTAAAAACTATACTTCAGTTAAGTAAATACAGCTGACAAAAATATCACAAAAATTCACCTTGGTCTTTGTGATGGTTTTGGATGAAAGCAATAAAAGTATTCTCTGCCTTGCTTTGTGCTTTACCAAATGAGACTTAATTCCAATCCAATTACTCAACGAATTATAGGCATAGCTAAGCCTTTATAAGTACAGAAAAGAGCAGCAAATACATCATTCTTTGTACTATTTCATTAAAGAAGCAGTCTCTGACCAGGAGACTGAGGCTTGCCTTTAGCACAGGGTCGTACAGTCTGGCTGTTATGTTGTGAGGCCACTACCATGGGTGCTGCCACATACCAGTCATGATAGTGCACTGTGGTCAGTAGGCTGGAGGAAGAAATAGGTTAGTTCCTGCTGGAACCCAAGGGTATTAGGTAAGCTCTTGGATTCGGCAGTGAGAGAGAGGTAGCAGCTGCTTCGCCACTTTCACTCCTGTCACGTGGGCAGAGCCAGGACTCACACCCAGGAAGCCCTGTGGCCTTACACTCTAATCCTGCTTGCTCTGTGGCCGAGTTTTCCAATGGCACATAGAACTGCTTCCTTAGTGAGCAGTGCTTAGACATCAAGGTCTAAAAGTCAGCTAATGGCTTTCTGCAATATGAGAGAAATACTAGTTCAGCACTCAGTTCTTTATTTTCTAGGAAAAGGCTAAGCTAGAAATTTAAGAAAACCCTAAACCCCACCACAGTACTGAGCCCAGCTTTTACTTGTTTTGGTGAGCTCACTGAAGATAGCAAGGGCTAAGCAGCTGATGGAGAGTAGGTCACTTTCTTAATTCTCCTACTTTCTCAGTTTTGGTGGCTCAAGTACTGAAGTGTATTGATGACAGAGTGGGGAAGAAACAGCTGTACTCTTACTTCTGTTCTGGCTATAAGGAGAGAATTTTAGTGCTTGAGCTGTCAGTCCCATGGGCTCTGAAAATGCACTCTTACCCACAAAATCTGAGGATGCTTCACTCTTTCTATGCAGTAAATGCATTCTTTGCATGTATTTAGAAACACCTTTGAATAGCTGTCTTTGTAGTGGTTTTACAGTACAGTTCTCTCACATCACATTATGCTTGAAGCGATCAGTGAATTTGTCATTCTAAAGAGGAAATTAAAATTCCCCTTGTAACAAAGCATCTGTCTTTTAGACTTCAGAGGGAGATTCCCAGGCCTTGACTGAAGTGGATCTGTTCATCTCCACACAGAGAATCAAAGTTTTAAATGCAGACACACAGGTAAGTCACGATTAAAACTCTCACTGAAGAGTTTTACCTTTACCTTTGTTAAATTTGGATAAAATCACTGTTGCAACAATAGTGGGAAAGAGCAGTTAGATCTGCTATTATTGTAACGCTTGCCATTTACCAATGCAGTAATACTGACACTGGATTTGCTTGTTTGATATATTGGAAAATGCCTGCACGTTGCTGAGATCTATAATTCAATTTGGTAGAAGATTCAAACATCTTTCAGAATGCATATTATGTTGTTTCTCTGAAAGTTTCAGTAACCAAATCTACAGGCTAACGGGGAAGTAATTTCATTCTTTGGCTAAGCTATTTGTATCTTGCCATTTTTAATATTTAACCTTTAATTTTTCCATAAATCACATCTGAGCTGCCATCCTTTTTGCCTAAAGTAAATTATTAATTATTCATATTTAAGAAGCATCTGGAGACCACAACAATGATCAGCCTCATACTCTAGGAAGACATATGTATTCAATAAGAAGCAATTTTCATAAGAAGGATTATTTTAAAGACATTTACAATTAAATTCATATAATTTATGCATGGATCCCAATATTTAGTATAATAATCACACAGAATCTCTTAAGACTTTGATCATACTTACAGAAAGTCTTTAAATTTTCATTCATAAGAGAGGCTTTGAAAAGGGAAATTGTAGTGACATTTTTTGCTTTAGTTTTCACTAAAAACTTTACTGTATGCAGCTAACAACAGTTGAAAAATGGCAAGACCCAAAGTTACATTAAAGAACAGACCATTTAGAAGGTGCTTAGTTAAGCTAGATATAGCTGAGCTGGAGAATTAATCTTACAGTATTTGGAAAATTGGTTGGAGTCATCTTATGCTATCCTTTCAATCTTACGAAAGTAATATTTAGTCTTTTTCTGGTTTTTAGTAGCAGAACAGACGAAGGATTATCGGTCATCTTAACTGTCAGAAAAACAGCAAACAAAATAAACCCTTTGTAGGCAGTTTGTGAGTGGAGATAAGCAAGAATCGGCACAGATTTGTCAAAAGTAAACCATGTCAAATCAATAATTTCTTTTGTGATGGGGAATGTATTTGTCCATAAGAAGAACACATCACCTATTCACTTAAATAAGGCTTTTATCTCATATAATATTTTCTAGATTATATGGTCTAGCTATAGAAGATACAAGCAGGCTAAATTTTTGAGTGTACTTATTTCTACTATATTGCTATATAGATAGCAATATAAAGAGATGAAGAGCAGAGGGAGACTCACAAGCATGTTTCTTTGATGTAGTACTGTTCAATATTTTCGTAAACAACTTGGAAGATGGAAAGAGAAAATGGTTATTGAACTTATATCTTGGTGTATAAGATCAGAGTTCGGAAATGTCATGGCTAACTGAAGAAATCAGCTGAAGCTATAGGAGATATTTCAGTAAAGGTAAATGCAGCATCTATGTTTAGGATTTTGTTTTGTTTTCAATTACTATGTAATTTGTTTTTCTAACAATGCAAACCATGAGGCATCCACTTCTTCCTGAAATTTAAGGGCATTACTATCTTGTACTGTGAGGATAATGACAGTATCTCCAGGAAATGGAATACTTTTAGCATAAGCAGATGTCCTTAACATGGCACTAGAAATCCCAAGAGATGGAGTCAGATGAGTAGAATATCCCATCTCACACGGGCAGCAGAACGTACAACCTGCCATCCGTAAGTTGTCCTGCTACTGCATTTCATCCATGATAACCAATACTACTATGGCCTACCCTTTTCTTTGACTTCATTGTAAACATGCATCATCCAGGGAGTATGCTATCAAAGCTTATGACTACTTTTTGCATTAGCAGAAAATAGCATGCTAGTAATTATCAGTGTAACGATGACTACAGATAATTTTGACAAATGAACAGTTGCAGTTTATTGCAGGAATGTGTGGTAACAAATAGGTAAGTTGCGTTGAGTCTTAGTGGCAGTCACTCTCTTCTCTAAGTAGTTCAGCATTTCAGATGAACATCAACCCTTTTTAAAAATAAAAAGGGAGAGTCATTCGAGGCAAACCATGAACCCTTTGTCAAAGAAACTGTTATCTCATTCTCCTGGTTCCCTTGAGATTTCCGGTGATAAAAAATGCAGTGCACCATGAGGAATGGTGTCTAGTATGAGCTGTTCAACTAGGTTGAAATAGCAATATTGGAAATTATTATAATTAGAAGCTCTCTGGCATTCGACCACAGTTTTTTGCTTTCTTTCAGAGAGCTGTAATTGACTTATTTCCATGACTCCTTAGCATTGCTGTCGGGATGCTTTTGCAGTTTGGGCTTGGTAATATTTTTCAGTGCTAGTGAAGTTTCCTGACTGGTGTAATTACTATAGGCCTACTTCAGCTGGTGTGGCAGCTGGCAGAGACAATCTGTTCTTTCATGGCTTTATCAATTATATAAACCCCCTTTTTGCAGTGTGCCATCCGTGTTTTAATCCATCTGTAGTGTCATATAATGCACATGAAGCAGCAGCTGATTGAAAAAGCAAAATTCTCAGTTAAAAAATGACATGCAGCAGGGTTCAAATGCTGAACAGCACCAGTACAGTGTATGACCACGCTGGAACAGAGCCAGCTCTGGTGATTCTGTTGCCCTCAGCAACACTAGGAAATGGCACCTCTGCCACTTTTTAGTGGCTTTTGCATTTAGTTACTGAATACAGTCAGCACAAAGTGACCACCTGTTTAGTATATGTGGTGGAAGCAGATCTGGCCACATGATCACTTCATGTGCAAACAGTTTGGCCCTGTGCTGCAGCTTTACAGGCTTGCAGTCAGTGCATGAGAACAGCAGAAATATCACAGCAGCCCTGCCCATCTTCTTGCTCATTCAGTGAAGGTGGGAGCGAAGCAACCAGGAAAACTAGCAGAGAAAAAGAAAGAGATAAAGGTCATAAATGTGTATGAGCAGAGCCTCTGGTAGATGTTTGGTTCCATAAAATTGTCTGGCTCGTTAGGCTGTCTTAATTCACACTCCCACTCCCACAGGACTACACCACTTGAAAGCCTAGAAAAATGCTTCGTCTCCCCCTTCAGCTGTTCTTTGGGTTTCAAGAGGAACACCAATGGGAACTCTTCTAAAAGAGTTCATTAGAGAGAATGGAAAATTCTGAGAAAGGAGAATCTGAACAGAAGATAGAACTGGGATTCTGAAAAAGGCCAAGAGAGGCTGAATTTCTAAGGACAAATATAAAGATAATAAGGATGGAATGGATGGGAATAGAAAAGGGATGAGGGAATGAATAGAGAAGCAGATGGGCAGAGATTGAGGGATTCATGAGAAAGTAACAAAGGAGGAGGAGAGACAGTGAAAATTAGGTAGTGATAACGGAAAATAGAGTGGAATGGAACATGGAGTCAAAAAGGGAAAAGTCAAATCACAAGTAAGTCAAAAATGAAGACGTGTTTACAGTCACTATATATTGTTTGCCTTATTCCTAACTGTAATTGTATTAGACAGGAAAAAGGAGGGAGGCAGTGGGGGACTTACAGCTTTCTCCCCTACAAAGGGAAAATTCAAAAAGCCACCACCCTTTAAGTAACTGCTGTGTAATGATAAGGACAGAAAGACTCTCGGCAGGCAAGATTAAATGTATTCGCTCTCCCAGTCCGTTCACTGTTGTGTACCCTGCGCATATGAGGACACCCTCACAGAAGACGTAGTGCAGACTGCTGAAAAGCAATTATTGCTGCAGAGCTCCCAAGAGCCCGCTGAGACACGTCCCTTATAAAACATTTTTCCATCCTGAGAGAAGTGCTATAAATACTCCTGAGGCCCTGCAACCCTTAGAGACAGCCCCCAAAACATCTCTTATCCATTGTCACTTTTCATAGTTTAGGGATAGCACAATTTATTTCAAGCCTGACAAGAATTTTTACAATAACTTTATGGGTAGTGATTCTTCTCAGTAAGACAGGTGGTTCTAAGAAAATGATTATTTAGATTTTTTCAATCTCAGTTGACCTAAATTGTACTGAAATTCTTAATTACTTTTGTCGACTTGAGCAGCAATCTTTCTCTCTTAGGCCTTAGAGATTTGTTCAGCTAATGATAAGCTAATATATAAAGTATGATGCCGTTTATGTAATGATGAAAATCCTCTATTATCTCATAGCACATTGTACGTTTCTTTGGAAGATCAGATACCAAGGAAAACCCTGCCACTACACACACAGCAAGGAAGGTATCTCAGTCGTCTAATACGGTGTTAGATGAAAACTAACCTCATGCTGCTCAGTGGGATTTTTCATATCGGGAGCCACTAGCAAATAATTAAAAAAAAATCTCACAACAAACACTGCCCCCAAAGGCCTTCTTAGTTTAAAAAAAACCCCAAACCAAACAAACCACAAAACAAACAACAAACCTGTAGTCATTTTCTTCTTTCTTCACATTATAAATATCCATATATATTTCTTTTGGCAGATGCCAAAAGCAGTGGAGGCAATCCCAGACTTAGCCAAGAACCAAAATACTTTAGATACCAGAAAGCAGATTATTGATTCAAAATGAATAGGGATCACAAAGTAAAGTGAAACAAACTGATTTAATAATAAGGTTGGTTTTTATTCCAGGCAGAATTTGGTGGATATTTTCAGCTATCTGGGCTAGGGGACCAGGAACATCATCAGTTAGTTTCATCAATAAAACTATTATGCTTCTGGTTGAGCAAGAAATAAAACTCTGAAAAACCCTCCAAACTGACCCCAGTAAGAAGGAATTTTCAGACGGGCCCATTCTGGTTCTTAATGGAGAGAACAGTGCATCTCTACAACAAAATACATAAAGAAATGATAGAAAACAAAGTTAACAAACCATGATTTTGAGGTACTTTCTTGGTCTTTGTTTCAATAAAAAGCTTTATCTTAATTAAAAAAAGTTTTTTAAAAAAAATTTAAAAAAGTATTTAGCATAAGGTTTTAAAGTAAGAAGTAGCATCCAGTTTAAGAAACCTATTAAGCTCAGGTTTGAAAGGTCCCATAAAAATAGGTTTTGGACTCTTTTTTGCCTTAAAACAGTTGTGGATGTTCAACCGACGGCAACAGACGTGATTCAGCGCAGCACATCAGCTCCGCTCTGAGAACTGGATTAATTACCCTGGCAGCCTGCTAGTGAAAGGACCTCTCCTGGGCCTCCTGCAGTCTCCTCTGTTGCACAAGAAGTGCACGCATTGTGTGACTGTTGTAACAGGACACAGGCATTTTACTCATGTGATGGCAAAGTAGAGTGTGGCTTTGGGAAGGAGCAAAGGCTGACTGCTCCAAGTACAGAGGACCAGCACCTCAAGTCAGATGGTGATAAGTGGGCAGTGCTGGGGTGAGAAAGGACAGCACAGTCACATAGTGAAGAACAACGTACAGTCCGTGAATGTCTCCTCAGGAAGAAAGTAAATCATCACTGCCTTAATATACCATCTTATGGCTTCTTTGGGTCCTTATAGCTAGAGGCCTTTTTTCGGTATTTTGTCTAAATTGTCATTCTACCTGCCAGATAAGCATTAATATCAGAAGTTACTTAAAGGAAGTGCAGTCAGTCAGATTACTTGATTGCATGAACATTCCTAAAACTCTCATTTTAAACCTAAGTGGTTCTTACCACCATGGAACATCTTCATAGCAACATGCCTTTCTAAAACTTAGAGAACGTGTGACTTTTTATTTATGTTATATATAAAAATTAAAACAACTGAAGAGAAATCAAGTTGCTTATACAGTATCTTAATAAAACCTGTACAAAGGTACAAATAATTGTCTAAAACATTAGTGTAAACAAGTATATAACTCTGTCTTTGCAGTCAAAAATAATAAAAACCAGTAGTATAGATCTTCATTATTGCATTCCAGTAGCAACCGTGTTGTATTTGCTCAGGCAACTCTTCCATTAAAGCCAATTTCTTGAACAGCCGCTATGCCTTCAGTTGGAGTTAAGGCCCATGGACTGTAGGGAATGTCCAGTCCGGGCCCACAGAAAGTATGTCTGTAGCTTTTGTCATTCTCAAGCAATAGGCCATTGAGCAGAATGAAGATGCATCATTTGTAAAATAAGAGCAGGCATGCAGAATGACTCTACATCTCTCTGCTTTACGTAGGAAACAATGATGGATCATGCGCTGCGGACAATCTCGTATATTGCCGATATCGGTAACATCGTGGTTTTAATGGCACGACGCCGCATGCCGAGATCAGCTTCTCAAGACTGTATCGAAACAACACCTGGTGCCCAGGAAGGAAAGAAGCAGTACAAAATGATATGCCATGTCTTCGAATCAGAGGATGTAAGTAATGGAATTAAATTTATTAAAAATGTATGTTGTTTAGAGAATCTCCGATGTTACATCTGATTTCTTGAATGAATTTTTATGTATTTTCTGATTGAAGCTACAGGTAATCTGTGGGAACGTTAACCAGTTGTTTGTCCACATTCATCTTGTCTTTTCTGTCTCCACAAATCCATGTTGCAAATTCACGTCTCCTCCTAAGTCCCAAAACATCTACTCTTTGTCTCATGTGTTATAGGAACATTTATGTTCTTTCAACAATGCTTCTGCAGATGCTTTAGCACCTAATTATTTGGAGTTGTCTGGAAGTCCAATGCTACTCATAACCAAAAGTAATTTATGGATATCAAATTAATTCTTGATTAGATCCTTTAGTCCAGCAGGTTGGCATATAATGACACACATACGTCTCCAGACACTTGACAATGAGGTGGAACTGTTCTGGATCCCTTCCAAAGTGAAGTTGAGAACATCTACCAACTTAGCAGGCCTGGCACAAAGTTGCACTCTACGCAGTCGTTTCTCCCTTACGGCTGGCTTACCTGTAGTTGGTGTATGTAAGCAAACATGCGACTCGATACTGTGATGTTTAAGAACACATTCAGCTCTTCATTTTTCTGTTCTCTTTTCTCATCCCTAGTAAAGATTATGAATTAGAATTTTTGTAGAAACCCCATAGAGCTAAAAAAGTTTAGTTCTTTATAGGGTGTAGCAATTCTAAAGTAAAAGGCTAGGAAGAACTCACTCTCACTACGCTCTCAGAACTTATATACAGCAGAAAGCATAATTTCAATTATTTCATGCCATAAGATAACTCTGAGATCCAATACCATATTAGCCCTATACCACTTTTTTGTTAATTTTCCATTTAAAAAAGGAGCAACTACTTTGGAACTTTGGTTCTAATTTTCACTTGCATCAGAAATACCAAAAATGAAAGAACCTGGAGCCATTCTCAAAACAGGATTGCAGAAGTACTGGTTGCAAAAGAGTTTAGGACATTTCTTCTGCATTCTGTTTCACCCCTTTGGAAAGTGCTGGCATGCCATGCCCTTACCTCTGCTGGCAAAGGAAGATAGCCTTGGTGTACTGCTGTTGTACACCCAGACTTGGTTTTGTAGTGAAACAGGTATTTCTGTCTCCAGGGGCAGATCAGGGGACTTCAACCGAAGACACTTATGGAAAAAATACCAAGCTAGTAAAACAGAAAAAGCAAAACCCGGAGTCTGTTTCTAACTTCACATTTGAGATACAGCTATTAGTAAGAGCCAATACTAAGCATTTCTGACCATTGTTAGGAATATAACTTCTGTCATCCCAATCCAAAAAAGGACTGAGTTCTTCGGTGCAGACAGTCATAACTCACAGGTTGCATATTTTTTGAGCTAAGCAATAACTTTTATTATTTTAAAGCAATTAAGCCTGTGAAGGAGAAATGGCATTGTCTAAAGTTTAGCTTGCTAGATGGGGTTTATCCTCAGACCTAGTTATCTCAGCTCTGCCTCTGCTTTGCTGTGGTGACCTTTTCAAGCAACTTAATTACATTATCTCTAAGCTGAACATAATGCTGAAGATTTACATCAGCATTCATAAAAACCTGGAGCTATAGATGAAATTAAGATGCAGTAACTGGCTGTTACTAGCAGTAATAGAATAGACTATGCCATCTACACATGGTTTTGAGAATGTAGAATGGAGGTGAAAGCAAAGGACCCTACAGAGAAAGCAATGGCAATGAAGATTGAAAAAAAGGAGTCAGTAATGATTAGCGATAAACTTTCATAATGGAACAATACAGAAACATTCTTGATGACTTTTGTACTACTACAAACCTTTTAGTGTATTGATAAAAATTGAAAAGGTTTAAAATATGAAGGAACAATTTGTGACTGGCTAGAGTAATGATGTCCTTAATTTTCTAAAATATTTTTCCAATCAAACAGATTGGTGCTTTTCTGTAATGCAGCTCAAATTAAATAAGAAAGCCACCTTTTAGCATCACAGAAAACACTACAAATCCGATCAGTAGATAGCAAGAGATTTAGATTTACAGCGTTGTCCAGAAACCCCTATGCATTCATAAGGCATTTAGCATGTATCTGCTAAGAAAGTGTGCTGCATTTCCAAAAGATTTTTAGGTTTGATTAGCAATATTTTTAGGGAGTTACACTGTAAGATGCAATTAACTCCTTCTCAGGTCATTGGGAGTTATTCATACCCCTGATGACAGAAACAAAACTCTACCTGGCGTCCTCCTGTGAGCTGCAGTAAACACGGAATGGGAAAATTAAAATAAATCAAACGTAGAAAACGTAGAAAAAGTTGACTACAAATTCCTTTGTTAGCTCTACCTCGGTTTCTCTGTGTTCCAGTGCCATCTAGTGGAAGAATAAAGTAAATTTTATGGCAGTTCCATTTTTCTTTAGTTGACTTTTACAGTGTGCCAAAGGTGCAAAGTTGTTAGCATTATCATCATCATCGTCGGGTTCTGTACATTTCTTCCTAATGTATCCAAACACCAGTCACTGTGATGTTTCATTAACTGTGCTCACTATACAGCCTGCTGTACTGGGAAGTCATCTTTTATTGCATACTGTGGTAAAATGCATGCACGGGTAAGTGCTCCAACATTAAATAAAGACATGGAATTTTTGGAGAGTTGTTCTTAACAGGCTGTAATCATGGCTCTGGTTATGTTCCTGAAGGCATCCCTGACATAGCTGCCCAAGGTGTTAATGGGAGTAGCACAACGGGTCAGTAGGGCTATTACTGGTTTGCTGTGAATGCGAGACGGGTATCATGGCAGGAATAGGAGAGCAGATGGTTTTGCTGAAGCAGTGTTTTCAGTCCTATGAAACTAAGGTGGAGAAGCAGCAGGTGATGTGACAACCAAAAACCATCAGTGCATACATGTCTGTGAAGGCACATCCAAGCAGAGTCCCTGTTCCCTCATCACCCCTGCAAATACACTGATCAGAAGCAGGGTTTGTGACAGTCTTTTCCCTACGCTCTGTTCCATACTGGTACAAAGCCAGTACTCTCCAGTGTTTATTGGAACGAGTGCATAAATAGCATATGGCTGCTTCCTACTGCAGTGTGCTGATGAAAGGAGATCAGCAGGGTTTTTAAATGGAGTTTGCAATTTGATTTTGGATATAATGGCTTCTTTCTGTAAAAACTGACCTTAAATATGACTTTATATCCACACTAACATAGCGACTTTCCAGGATCCTTTATTTTGACTAGTCTTAGAACTCCAATGTCTCTCTGCTTCTTATGTTTTCAGTGGTAAAATGTTTATCAGTCCTTTGTCTGAGCTGTGGTTTGTTCTATATTCTAGGCACAGCTGATAGCTCAGTCAATTGGTCAGGCTTTCAGTGTGGCTTACCAAGAGTTTTTAAGAGCCAATGGAATTAATCCAGAGGATCTCAGTCAAAAAGAATACAGTGACATCATCAATACCCAAGAGATGTACAATGATGATCTCATACACTTTTCCAATTCAGAAAACTGCAAAGAGGTAAACTAGTTTTGGAATTTCCTTTCCAATTGATCCATTTTTTTTTCAGAGGGATGCAGTTCTCACAGAAATGTCTTACGGCATTTTAAGGATGACTTGACAACTCAAGATGTGTTGCTTCATCAATGCCGTGCTACTAAAAGCAGCTTTAAAAGGTTTTAGGATTTCTTCTGTTCATTTTCAGAGTTTTTCTGCTTTTATTATCAATTTTATTTTATTGATCACCTTTACATCTGACATAGATAAGCTCCATGCTATTCACAGTACGCAGGAACGACGGAGATGCTAGTACTCAAATTTAGACAAAATAAAGCAAAAAAGTCTGCTTTTTTTTTTTTTTTGATTGCAGCTCCAGCTAGAAAAGCAGAAGGGCGAAATTCTTGGGGTAGTGATTGTGGAATCTGGATGGGGATCCATTCTACCCACCGTTATCCTGGCTAACATGATGAATGGAGGCCCTGCAGCCCGTTCAGGAAAACTAAGTATTGGAGACCAAATTATGTCCATTAATGGGACCAGTTTAGTTGGTCTACCTCTTGCAACATGCCAAGGGATCATAAAGGTACCCCAAACTTACAACTGTATCTGCCATAGATTGTATGCCAGCAGAGATGTAATAACTCTGCCAAGCGATCCTTTAGATTTCCAGCATATGATTTTTCATGCCACTGAAAAAAAAATTAACAAACTAAAAATGTGTTGCTAACAAAAGGTAGACTCAGAAAGAGAGATTCAGGGATGATAATGTATGGAAATTTAGGGCTGGAAAATTTGACTGCAGCTTTGTTACTGGACTGTAACAAGTGAGGCCATATCTGAAAATGTTACCTAAACTAAGTTACTTAGCTGTCTTCAGAGTTTCAGGCTTCTCCACAGCCTCCAAATGAAAATGCTGCAGATTAAAATCTACTATGTTTCTTTTGGCTCTGTGTAGATGAAGTAGATGGAGGCTGGTAGACTGCAGGAGACATCAAGTGAGTATATGAAGATTCTCCAGATACGATGGCATCTCAGAACACATAATCTTTAATCAGTGAGACTAAATCTAATGTCTGTGCAAATTTACCAAGAGTGGCAGGAGATTAATTAGCCAGATGCTGGTAAAGGGCAAGCAGTAGTCACTTTTGCTTTTTCTTGAAAACTTTCCTGAAGTTTCTATATTAATTAAAGGCCAAGCTTTGATATTTTTGGTTGGGACAAGGAAATAAATGAAACAGATACAGATCTCTAAGTTAACAACAGATTTCTGAAGAACTCTGTCTGTTCCTTCTCGGATCAGCTGCTTTACATTCTTGCAATTAGGAAACCAATAATGAAAGATTAAGATCCAAATTAAGATCCATTTCCTAAATACTAACTTTTGGAATATCTTACAGGGTCTCAAGAATCAGACGCAAGTCAAACTGAACATCGTCAGCTGTCCTCCTGTTACTACTGTCCTCATAAAGCGACCGGATTTAAAATACCAGCTGGGCTTCAGTGTACAGAATGGAATTGTAAGTTTCTGCATTCAGTGATCGACTTAATTTTTTTCCTTTCTTTTTGGTTGTCTTTCAAGAAACACACTTGCAGTACTGAAATAATCCTTGCACGTGACCTCAATTTTTGCACTGTGATCCCTTAATTAACCAAAAGCCTTAAAATCACATCTCTGAATAATATAATGCAAAGGGGTCTCAGCAGGAGAACAAGTACTGCCCTTCTTGAGGGATTTTCCTACATAACATAGCCACAATTGACATGTAGCCCAGATGGTTGGGTACAATATCTGGATCAGCTGCTTCATCTATCATTAGTGTGCCAGAGTTGCAAGGAAAACAGTTATACTGAAACAGGTTTTTACAATTACAACAGTCCAATATTAGCTCTGATCCTGATTCTCTCTTTCAAATTTGAGCACATACTAAGACTTCTAATTTTTCTTCCCCAGTGTGCAATTTATTTGGGTCACATGGTAGGGGGCAAGGGAATGTAATTGTGACCTCTGATAAAAACTAAACACCTCTCACTACAAGTAATTATATAGGTTGTGGCCCAGGTGTCCCTTTTCTGGATGCTGCAGTGTCCCTGTAATAACAGCAACAAACAGGAGAATGATTGTGGCAGGTAACACTTACCCAGTGCAGTTCATGGTCCTCCTCTCATAGTTCTTGCTTCGCAAGCCATTCTCCTATACCTTTCCAAAGCAAACTCCCAACACAACTAGCTCATGCAGTCACCTGCCCTTGCTGGTGGCTGTTAATAACATTAGGGACTGTCTGTAGTGCAGGACCATCACCATCTCCTCTTCCTCCAGTCTAGGAAAAAAAAATAAAAATCAGGCTGCTCACAGAGAAAACCACATCACAAAGAACTGTGGGCACTGGTCCCCTGTTCTGTGAAACTCATTGATTGAGTTGCCAGATTTCTGTTTCCCACCCTTGGAAGAGTAGCAGGTAATGCCACAGGATGTGGTTTATGGGTCTTACTGTGCTTCAGCAAACAGATGACTCATTAGTAGATCTCCAGCTCTGCTAACCATCTCTTACTAGTTTTTCCTACCTAACATCACATATCATGTGGTCAGAGCAGAGCCTGGTAAAAATAACACCACTACAAGCCTTGGGCCAGCTGGAAGCACTCAGAAGTCATACCTACCCCAAGTTCATGTCCTTCAGAAGCAGAGGTTAAAGTATTTGTCATGTTTGGAATTAAGGCTCTGACACTTGAGTAGAGAGAGGTCTGTAAAAAATTACAGAAAAATTAGGTGTGTTGATATACTGCTGTCCTCCTTTGCCTGTGCTTAATTCTCCTTCCCCATACATGTATATGTATGTTAACATACATATGTACACGTATGGTTATTGCTGGTAGGTCACTCCGTGTTAGCAATCCCAAACCTTGGTATAAAAAGGATGAAAGGGATCTGGTTTTACTGAGAACAGCACAGAGCACAGTATGAGGCATTGATTTCTTTCTTAATTGCTATCCTTTGTAAATGCAGCATGTTCACCTGGTGCTGTGATAAAAGACAAAAATATATTTAAGGTACAAGGAGAAATACTATAGTGTGTCTATCAACTAACTTCCTGGAGGCCTGTCACAGCATTGATAGGGATTAGGATAGGTGGAGCATTAGGTCAGGGCTGGGGAAGAGAATCGAGCCAAAGCAGATTAGAAGCAGCATTTGATGTCCTCACTTGGACAGAGGCAGTTAACGGAATCTGTGAGACAATCCATTTTGTCCCAGCTAATCAACTTCTACATAATTGGAGCCCTAGTTTAGTGAATTCTGCAGACTGTGGTTGTATGTCGTGCTCGCTCCATCTACTTACTGGTCATTTGTCATATTCACCACACTGCAGGGTCATAATTCATTCCAGTTAAACGAGCAACATTTAACTTTACCGAATTCAGCATTAACAATCCCTCTCAACACAAAAAGGAAACTCTCGTAATACATTTCACTTATGAAGAGTTTGTGTTTGAGCACGAAAGCAAATGAACAAAAAGGAGAGAGTAACATCCTTTGTTAGACTGCTACATGGACAAGCTTCTGGATGTGTAAGTCCTTCCCCAGATAGCGTTTGCTTTCTTCACGTAATTTGGAAATCCAACTGCACAGTATGTCTTTCTAGTAGTTTGACACTGAACTTTTACGAAGTGGTTTTGTAATTACAATTGTTACAAAGCATGACCAGATTCAGAATAGTATAATATCCTTGTTCTTTGTTGGTTCATCATTAGCACAGCAAAGAAATAAATGGCTTGCCGGAATGGCTGTAATTAAATGCGTCCCACTGCTATGCCATTACCTCGTAATGCCTGCAGCTGGTACCTCTTTCTGTGCCTCTTCTGGGAGCAGTTTTGCAGTGGTTTCTTTCCCCCCTGCCCATCTCATCTGTGCAGGATGCACAACTATTATAGTAGTGAATAGCTAACAACCAGGACGGACAAAAACTACTGTCCAGAGCTGGGTTTTGCTTGTAGAGGGTATTGGGAAGATGCAGAAGCTGGGCTGCTGCAGGTGACTGACTGTTCTCTTGTATATTCTGTATAGTTTAGTTAGTGCAAAGCCTGAAGCTGTGCTTCATGGTGCACAAGTAGTGCCAGCTTTTGGAAGTTTTAGTTAGGAAAAGGCTCAACAGCCATTTAATGAAATTTAAACATTAAAACATTAAAAAAAAAAAAAAAAAAAAAGGAAATATTGTGTATACGTATAAAAAAAATCTGAATGCTGTGTAATGGGGAGGTGAACACAAAGTGCCCTATCAGCCACCTTCTGAAAATTATTATGCTACAGCTCTATAAAAATTAAGTGATCTCTCGTATCACATCATTATCTTGTTTCCTACGTTATGAACCATCTGTGTATTACCAGTTGCTGCATTACTTTTCAGTCTAGATCTCAGAAACTTTGAGAACTGTATCTCTTCCATCTCTAGAGCCTAGCACAATTCTATCTAAAACTACAGTAACACTAGGTAAAATCTAACAGAACAGTTGAGTTTATTCTTTCTTCTTTGCCTTTCTTTCTTTAAATTGTCTGGGGAAAAATTCACAGGGTTTAAATAGTAATATAGATGAGAAGAAACCTGGTTTAATATGTTATATTTAAGACATCCACATAGAATAAACAGTTTGCCTCGCACTGTTCGATCCATGTTTTGTTACACAAGGGGCTGTTACAATCTGCCTTATGTGCTGCATGAGCTTAGTCATCTGAGATGACTTGCCAACAATTCCTAATATACAGCTGTCCAGTTGTGACGGTGGAACCTATCAGAGCACAGATAAGAGTTGCTGAGGAGGAAACATTCTTTTAAATCCCCCATAGTGGATTGAAATTTTTCTTTCTGCCTTTAAACCATGCATGTTACAACCTCAGAATGATTTTAAATAGCAGTGGCTGCTGAGACTATACTTGGGGAATCTAACTCTTGTAGAATTATTCCTTTATTGTAGGGGGCATAAAAGTAAAAACTTGTGCCTAGTTCTTTACTGGTACCTGTAGCTGCCAGTTGAAACAGTGGCCTGACTTGTCACCGTCATCCTAAACTCCCTCTGGCCAGCAGCACTGTAAAACATGGAGAAAAGCAGTGGCTCTGGAGAGCAGAGCCACAGGAAACAAGCTGTCATACTTCAGTACGCTGAGAACAGCCTGTCTAAGGAAACAGAATTCACACGTTTCATAGACTCACAGAACAGTCTGGCTGGAAGGAACCTTTAAAGATACCTAGTTCCAACCTCCCTACCATGGGCAGGGACACCTCCCACTAGATCCATCAGGTTGCTCAAAGCCCTATCCAACCTGACCTTGAGCACTTCCAGGGATGGGGCCTCCAAAACTTCTTTGGGTGACTCATTCCAGTTCCTCACCACGCTCATCATAAAAAAAATTTCTTCCTTACATCTTTGAGGTGGATCTTTCCTTCCTTATACCTTCCTAAGATCTTTGGGACTCTTTTGACAGATTGCCAGCTTTGAACATAGAATGTCTGTCTGTATGTCATCATCCCCAAACTTCAGTCTAAACTAGTGTTTGTGTAGGGTTAAGGATTAAGCTTTATGTCAGTTTTTTTACTCCATGCATGTGAAAAATTTGCTGTTGTAGATAAATTTTTACCTTACTACTTTTTTTTTTTTTTACATTTCCCATTATTCAGAAAGAATGAAGTGGTAGTTTGAAGAAAGAGTCCAGGTGGCACAGGCAGAAATATTCAACAATCACTTCTCCTATCCCGACAGTACATAAAACTTCTCTTTTCCCCCTAACTCTGCTTTTGCATGGCTGCTACCTCTATCATCTATTTATTTGTTTCCAGCCCATAAGAATGAAAATAATTATGAGGTGCAGAAATGCTGGAAAAAATCGAAACAAACCCACATTTAAAAACTCACAGTACTGGTTAATACTTTCCACAAGCAGCTTTTGAAATCCTTACAGCATCAACGCTCATTATTATGTATTAAATTCTAGTAACTGCTACATTACAATATTTCTAAATGTCAATAAACTTCTGTTTCTCTTGGCAGATTTGCAGCTTGATGCGAGGTGGAATAGCTGAGAGGGGAGGGGTAAGAGTAGGACATCGTATTATTGAGATCAACGGACAAAGCGTCGTTGCTACTGCTCATGAGAAGATAGTACAAGCACTGTCTAATTCAGTAGGAGAGGTAAGAAAACAAATACTTTATCAAGGAATTAAAACAAAATAATGTATATTTCAGTTGAAAAGAGTGTCAACGTAATATTGAAACCACCACCTCAGTAAATTGGCCTTGAGCCCTAACAGCAAACAATTAGCTGAACATTTTTGAACAATTAGATGCACATTCACTGCATTTTTCCACTCATTTTCAAGAGTTCTTGGCATGATTCTGAAACTTCAGCCTACTGTCTGAATTATGCCAATCAATTGAGTCAAGTAAGACTATGAAAATGTCTCCTGGCTTGTTACTAAAACATTTGCCATAGAAATAAATAAAGTATTCAAAGGGCTGAGAGCTACAAATTGATATATATATATTAATGATTTTCATTTCCACTAAACATCTCCAACTTACCTGGGGAGTAAGTTAAGACACCTCTTTCCGGTACTTTTAGAGAAATCATCAATGAATGGATCTTGTTGATCCTCCTGTCTGTCAAAATCCCTACTGAATTTAGTGGTAGTATCATACACAGCCTTGGCCAGATCTTCCACTACATCCTTTGCAAAAATCGATGATAAGTTTGTTTTTCTGTGGAAAATGATCCTTGAAAAATAATACAGATACATGGATGTTGGCAGGAACAAAGCTGTAGATTTGGATAGAACCTCCATGCCTTTATGGTACCTCTTTGCCGTGTAACATCTTACTAAACTTATGAGGACAGTATGAATCTGAATTTGGGACCAGGATATCAAGGCAGTGTTATGAGTGGTGAGGGTCTGTATTATCAGTTAGTAAATTGCTGTTCTTCCTCTTGCATTGCCTGATAGGTATGTGTAGCTTGATACAGCTCTGATTACCTGAGGCCCTTAATCTTGTTAGTCTGTAAAATCCCTCTGACACTTATCACAGTACTGCTCGTAGAAAGAGCTTAAATATAGTAGCCAAGAGAGAGCCTGTTCCACCAAACACTTGACTAGCATTTAAATACCATGTGATGAAAAAAGTTTTCTCTTCAGAGAATCATACTCCTATTAGTAGACAACACTCCCACAGGGAAGGGAGAGAGAAATCTTAAATTCAGTTAATACCAGAACAGCAGAATGAATTTTCAGAGAGGTTTGTGCTGCTGCTTTTTTTAGGACTGTAATTGGAGTAGGGTATAACAATAGAAAGCATTGAGGAGTCTTTGTCAGCGATAGGGTGTCGCATCCTGTTGTCATTTCAAAAAGAAACGCACAAAAGAAGGAAGAACAGGAAACCAGTTTCAGAAACAGAGAACTTTGAACTAGAAACTTTGGTAACATTCACATCTATACAAACCAGGACAATAAATGCACTTATACCCCAGGGAGACAGAGGTTGAGCCTCATGGAATATATTAAACTATTTTAACAATTCTGTTAATTTCTGTGTAAATCAATTGACAGATTCACATGAAGACTATGCCAGCTGCCATGTTCAGGCTTCTGACTGGGCAGGAGACACCCCTATACATCTAGCATGCGACTCTCTTGCAGCAAAATAACTAAATGATGCCATCAAAGCTGAAGCCCTCATAGCTGAAGAGAATTTTCTATTTTGTACGAGTGAAAGGCTTTGAAGCTGACCTGGGGACTCTGAAACAAGGATCAGACAGGTGTCTCTGCCTTTTCTCTCCTTCCTTTTTATTTCTTTGCCAAAAAGTGATGAGAAGGATGGTCAAGGACAATAATCACTGACAAAAATCTTTGTAAAACGTTTAAGTATTTTGCAACATCTTCTGAACTCTTTTCTCATAAAACTTAAAAGCATATTTATTTGTAACCTTTACGTAGGGTGACGTATGTATGTCTGTCTTGTTTGATAACATGGTGAATGTGAATATTTGATGAATGAGACTGCAGGATGTGGCAAAGAGAAGCAATTGGAGAAAGACATGGCTGCCTCAAGTGGGGGAAAAAAAAAAAAATCCCAGTCCATAAAGTGGTTCGATACCGATGGCTTTGCGGAAGTTTAAAACTAGTGCTGAATAGATGGTATTTCAGTGGAAAGGAATGTGTGCAGTTACAACTTTTAGATTCTGATGTAAAGAAAACCACTGTAGTGCTTGGTATTGTTATGACAAATGTAACCTGTTTGGCAAGGTGTGACCATAAACATGTAACAAGTGTTTCATATGCTAAATAAAGAATAATTGCCACAAGATTAAAATCAAAATATTTATTTAGATACATATTTATTTTTAATGCTTGTGATTTTTATGATTTAACAGAGTTATTTCATGGATAACTTATTGCACAGGTTGTGTAATGTATGTGTCGGGCTGGGTTTTTTTTTTTTCTATAAGTTTTGCATATTACCTTTTTGTTTATATTAGCTCAAAATGGGAAAGCCATGCTTACCTGTTTCTTTTATAAAGCATTCTTATTCCTAAGGCAATGTGTTCTGATTGTAAATTGTTTTGACAAATAACCTAGCACCATCAGCAGTATTAGAATGTGTGTAGATAAAAAACCTAGTGGTGAACTTGTATTCCTTATGAGATAAATGTTAATTGGTGTAACCTCTCGTCTAGGTTTTTGGGTTTTTTTGGCCAAGGCCCTGAAGAAAATACACTGTGACTTAAAAAGCCTTACCATGCAGTAACTAAAGAGCTTTAGATGACTGTACTTCAAGGAGTAGTGTGTTGCATGCAACTGACCTTAGGAAAGAATTAACCTACTACCACTAATAAATCTGACATAATAAAGGAAGCTTGCTGATTTTGTTTGTTGTGTAAGTTTACATAATAGCTAGAAGATCATTTAATTCTTCATCTAAGTGCAGTTGCAAAGGTCACAGATTATTTTTTTTAAAAGGAATTGATCTCTTGAATTAGGAATTTGTGTATCATTATCTTGAGAGTAGATGCTTTCAGTTACCATGCCTTGTTGCCACTGGATGTCACTGTAACTTCTCATCAGTACAGAAGCATGCTATAATTAAAATACATTAAAATGGATGAGTCTGTAAAACTTAAACTACCCATCTTCAGCTACGTTCCTTTGTGACCTTTTCACAGGACGCCTGCCCAGCTCAGAGTGACACAAATGAATCCTGTATATAATTAAACCTCAAATGGAAACAAATGCTATTGACAAGCACTGCTGCAAAAAAAATTAAAACCCTGAAACATCAACCTGTGGTAGGTTCTTTGAGAACCTTTTGTTTAAGGCCTTTCCAATTCCCTCTGAGAGAGCCAGGATGAACCTTGCACTGGAAGATGTTGCTGGCAGACCTGTGTTCATGCTGGTAATCAAATTAGAGTCAATGATATTTTATGATCTTAAAAAAAAAAAAAGAAAAAAAAAAAAAGAAAAAGTTATTAAGGCAGCAGAACCACAAGGACACGTTTTAGTAATACAACTGTCAAAACTACTAACCGGAGTGGCAATTCTTTTGTAAAAATGTTCACAGCTCTGCTAATGAAAATTCATCTAACTTCCTGTCAGTTGGCATTTGTAAAATGTTTGTGAAATACGCTTTTTGGAAATGTGGAATTTCAAAGACTTCTTCCCCGATGCACCTTTTGGTCACAATTCACAGAGTGCTTAAACATCACTTTTCAATAGCCTATGCTACTCCACTAATGAACTCATGGGCACTCAGGACAAAGGAAAAATAAACCTTGCTGCAGCCATTACTGTAATTTAGAGGGGCAACACATGGGGGAGTCGGACAGATCAGGTAGCCTGGCCTGAAAGACACTGGAAAAATGGATTAGAAGCAGCACTGGATGTGCATATGAATCGCCTTCACATTTCTATCCAAATCAGTTGTTGAAAAAGCAAAGTCCAGAAATACTTTTTATTAAAACACTGATCATAGTTAAAACACTTTGAGGTACATTAAATAAATACAACTTTTAAGTTGTACAGCCGGTGTCTGGTGTTTTTTCAATGGTTTTCAAGAAATGCTAGGTAGCATCAGCAGCATTTCTGTAAGTACAG
Organism: Megaceryle torquata; assembly: GCA_024611175.1. Lineage (NCBI taxonomy): Eukaryota > Metazoa > Chordata > Aves > Coraciiformes > Cerylidae > Megaceryle > Megaceryle torquata. The sequence continues at coordinate 62,116 of JANIJG010024204.1, read as the reverse complement.
GGAAATAAACACATTTCTAGTTGGGGAAAACATTTGTTATGACTTTAGTAATGAATCAGTTAAAATTCTGCAAAACTCAGGGCTGAAATTTACATTCAGAAAAACAGGTGTTCTCCTCCTACTGTTGGAAAAAAAGTGGAATTCCAAAGGAAGTCACTTTTTCCGTTTTAAGTCATCCACTACTTGTATTTCTCCCAGTTCTGGTTTCTTCCTTAATTCTCTTTGCTGGAATCACATACCTGCAAATATTATCAAAGGATGGTCTCCCGGCAAACTCCAATTAAACTGTGAGGCCTGTCCCGCTCAAAACTGCGAGTGATATGGGACCTGCGTAAGAAGGCAACTGGAGAGCTTAGAGCACCACAGCTCTGAAGATGAAGATCTTCTTGAAGTCGCTTCCTAGAGGTATTCACATTCTGCTGGGAACTCGTAATTACCTGTTTAAAAGGGCAGCAATGGAGAAGTAAAAAATGGGGAAAACAGGGTAAGAAATGTTTTCATTTAAAAGGTGCAGTCCACGAATATTATTTCATTCAAGTTTCCTAGTGGTGGAACTCTCCCAGAGGAGATGCGCTTTTATGCAGCCATCCAGAGACCTTCCCACTTCTCCTGTTTATACAACTGGTCAGGGCTCAGTACTGGCTACCGGAAGGCACAGTCAGGCGCGAAAGGCATCAGGCCTCCTATCTGTACCGTAGCGTTGAATCAACAAAGGTGCAAACAGGGATTTGTTTCTCTCTAAAAAAAAAGAAAAAGGAAACCTGTGCAAAAGGTGGCAGCTCTGCCTTATAAATGACAAGTGTAAGTTTGGAGCAAAATAAACTCATCCGTTTCTTTCAGGAGAAGGAGATACTTCACTTGCTTTGCGGAGGGGGGATGAGAACTAAAACCTGGCAAGCCCGGGAAACAAAACATTTTGGTATTAACAGAACTGTCAAGCACCTTCACAAATGTGAATTACACCACTACTTTACCAAAAGTTCTGCAACTTCTTAAGTAGATTGCTGGGATGTCCTGGACTTTAATTAGTAGTAGTGTTTTTGTCTGAAACAAACTACTACTAAAATAATTTCTTTAAAGTGAAAAAAAATGTGTCTCCCTGGATCTAAGAAATCTACACATGATAAAAACTGGACCATTGTTTCTGGTTTTATGATCTACATAAACATTTTTTTTTTCATACTGTTTTGTTTTTTGAGAAACTGGGCATAGTTTTCTCATTTGAAGAAAAAGGTTTTCAACTTTTTCAACCATGAGGACTTAATGACATATACATTTTGTAAAGCAATAAACCAGTTAACATTGAATGCTATACTGGTGCTCTATGAAGTATGCCATAGTACTGCTTTTCTACCTTTGTGATTACAAAGGTAACTGACATGGTGCTACCTCTTTGTTCTACTTCATAGGGAGCAGCAACAGTCTTGCAGGAAGCTTTATTAAATGCTGTATGTTTCCTGTTCCCCATGAAACTATCTCACATGCTGTTCAAGTGTTACTATATCCTGTTTTAATACTTAGCCAGTTTCCCTTGCTTAGGGATCAGCTGATGGAAATTACAGTATCTTGAAAGAGGGGGAAACAGCCCCCAGGCATGTATCCTTACTGGGGAGGCCTTACAGGCAACCTGAACGCAGTTAGTCAGTGCTAAGAGCATTCTGCTTTTCATACCTGACCACATAAGAGGAACTTCCTTTCTATAGGTGTAATTCTGGGAACAATAGTAGCAAGAGGTGGTGATTCATCACCTTTCTTCCTGAAAAGGTGTATCGTTAAACATGCATCAGATACTGAAAATTGCTGCCACCGCTAATTCCCTTGCTTTATGGGATACCTTCCAAGCCTTGTGTGTGCTTTATTCTCAGCTCAAGATGAGGAGATTATTCCTTCATTTGGAAAAGCACCATTTTCCAATTGCTTTTTCTTGAAAATAGCAAGGGTCTAGAATGGCCAGGAGTAAGGACAACTGCACTGTTCTGTTTTGAGAGATACTCCCTCTGCCTGTGTTATCTACCCATTCTCTTCAGCTAGAAGCTTAGAGCTGTACCAATAAATTTTCCTGGAAAGAACACCAGATCCAAGTCAGTTCTGCGTATCTGAGTATATAAACACAAATTCAAGTATGGAACAGTCACAGATGCAGAAAGACATTAGAAATAAGAAAGGATTATTGTCAATGTGTAAATCAGCTCCCTGTGGACCTCCTAGGATATTACTGGGTCCAGCTGAAGAATTTTAAATACTTTTATGACTGCTTCTGTGTAAAATACATTTCTGCCTCTTAAATAGAAATTATTTCTTACTAAAGCCATGTTACTATAAAAGAACTTTCGTAGGAATTGTCTGAAATACTTAAAACTGAAAAAACATTTAAGTAGGGTACTTGTCTATCATGGCTGAACAAATCTTTAGAACATAAATGGCCTACCTGGTCTATAATATTGGCACTGAAGATGGCTTCTTCCATGTGTCTCTCGTCTGATTTTATTACTGATCGTATGCTGTTCACTACGTGACGTACTTCTGGAGGGAGATTACAGTTTGAATGTTCCAAAAATTTTGCCACTAAAATTTTTGTGTCTTTATAGGCCTTAAGGTCCACTAAAGAGTGTGGTCGTTCTTTTGAGACTCTGTGCAAAGCCTTTGGCTTTAGGTGTAGATCAACTTTCCTTGTATCCCTCTGTTTTCCAGTTGGTAGGAAACTGCTCAAAGAATGCTGACAAGCAGAGGCAGCCATATGAGAACCAGAAACAGGAACTAAAAAAGGGGGGGAAGAATATCTTTAAAGTAATAGTTTAAAAAAAAAAAGGAAAAAAAAAAAAAGAAAAGAAAAAAAAGGCAAAAAAAATATTGTCACAGAAGTTTTTAATTTGTTACAAAGTGTCTGTTTTATTTGAAGAATAACAAAAATATGCAATCAAGGAAACCCTGCAAAATGGGTATTTTTAACCCAGAGTCGAGAGTAAGACTCTTTCCTGTGACCAAGGACTGCACTGAGGATAAGCAGATGGGTAATTAAAGTACTTTGTAAGGCACAGTTGTCACCTCTACTTTCAGGACTTCGGTTGACATCAGTGATACAGGGACACCCCAGCTCCTCAGTGTGACACATGTAACTCGCAATCATTTAGGCCCAGCCCCTCCCCCCAAGTTTAAAGTTCCGCTTCTAGGCCTCAAAAATTACAAGCAGTGAATAATACAAGAGAGATCAGAAGGAAATACAGAGAAAGGAAAAATGCTAAATTAAAACAGGACTTATTTTGCATCATGTATTTTCACTCAGAGGCTGGTTCCATCAGCACTGTACATCACATACGTATGCTGTTAGTAAGTGCTTTTTCTGCTCCACATTTCTAGAGCTTGTTTCTTGGTTGGAAGCTTTAACTTATTTTTAAAACAAAAGAAGAAAACCCGTATGATGCCCCTCTAGACAAACTGATCCTCACCTGTTCCTAATGTAGCTGGAGATAGTCCTGCATCTTGATGCTGGCTACATATGGGAGTCCAGGCACAATTATCACCTTTAACCAAAGAGAGAGACACAGAAAGAGCACAATCAACTCCCGATATCCTCTGCCCAAAGCAAGGAAAAACACACTGGAATCTTTTATTACCTCCTTTACAGAATGGAACTACTCAGAAGAAATACTACTTTAGAAATGTCCACTCATGAGGAGAAGCTACTACACACAGATACATCCTGTAAGCTGTTAGATAAATGCCGACAGAAAGACACAGTTCCTGCTTGATGGTTTTCCTCTCTGTTAGACAGCTGTCAAATGCTAAGTATTTCAGGCCTAAGCACACAGCAAGGCTCCCTGCTAGGGGCAGATGTCAGATTTTCCTGTATTTCCATAGCAGACAGAGCTTATCTCAGAAAATGGGAAACCCAAGTTAATCCCTCTTATTTCTACAAACCCAGCACTTTATTCAATATTTCTACCTCCTTTTTTTTTTTTTTTTTGAAGTACAAATGCTATCCAATAATGATTAAATTAATGGGTAAGTGATCACGATGGTTCCTGATGATGCATTCAATAACAAGTGGTTACAGAGCATCTACCAACAGCTCTGGACATAGCTGCCTCTACTGGCAGAATTTCTGGGATGCCAGCACAAGGATCAGTGATGATGAGATCACACTATGCAGTAATTACCACTGCAGTCTTTTTGATTTCAAGCTTGTCACTGTCAAGATGGAATAAAGCCTCACATTTTTGCTAAGGCTGTTTACATCTGTTTCCAAGACTGAAAACTAGCTTGCACTTCTAGGTAGAAGAGGTCTTCTGTATCTTCAGGGCAAGTTTATAATGAAAAGCTGGTATAATCCTCTCTGGCAGAGTGAATTATTAAATGAAAGAAAACAAATGTAAGATCCTACAACCATAGAAAATCTGTAAGAAATTAAGAGAGACAGCTTCTATTCTGTCTTTAATTTGCTTTAATATGCTGAAGTACTGCAACACATGAATCACGGCATGCTTATTAAGAGGAGACACTTCAGAGGCTCTGTCTTCCCATCCATTATTATGCTGCTTAATGTACTTGTGGCACAGTCAAAACTGCACTGCTAGACATTATCCTGAATTATCTGGAACACAGATGCTACAATAACCACTCAGGCACTGAAGTGATATAGCCACATAGTCTATTGTATCTGATTATAAATTGTTTATTGTAACAAACATCAGTGCTAGAAGTTGATTTTGTCCTCCCTTGCTATGATAAACTTCAAGGGGAAAAGACAGAAAAATGTGCATGCTTATTTATAAGTAACTTAACAGCAAACAATTTCTTACAGAGATTATATGTTATGTATTAGATTACACACTATATACTCACCATACAGGAATTGTGTTTCATTGACCTAAAATCCAAGAATTTTATGCCAGCATTAAAATTCCCAGATTTATTAGCTCCCACTGCTTTTGTGCCCCTACGCTGTTGCACACGTGCAACATCCCAGTGCCAAATAATTTATGCTCCAAACTATGTCCAGTGCAATCACAGTAATATTCAAGACCCATTTAAGAAAACTCTACACAGTAAATTTCAAGGTTGTGCTTCTAAATCTCCTCACATTGACTTGCAGAGGGAGGTTAATCAGAAAATTACTAATTTTTCTTGATGTATAAAGATCAGGTCCTAAAACAAAACCAAGCCCCCCTTACCAATCTGACCACTGTATTTTCCCATTTGTAAACATGCCTGAAGCTCCCCCACCCCTCAGTTCTCCAAAGCCCACAGTATGTCACTCATGAGTTATTAGAAGTAGGAGGGGCCACTCCTTTCAGTAGTGCCCTGTGATAGGATGAGAGGTAATGGTAGCAAGGGAAGTTCCACCTCAACATGAGGAAAAACTTCTCCACTGAGAGTGACAGAGCCTGGAACAGGCTGCCCAGAGAGCTTGTGGAGTCTCCTTCTCCAGAGACTTTCAAGACCTGCCTGGATCTGTTCCTGTGTGACACACCCTAGGTGTCCCTGTGTTGGCAGGGGGTTGGACTTGATGACCTCCAGAGGTCCCTTCCAACCCCCATGATTCTATGATTAGTATTAGAGTTAACAACTCTTTTGTATATTCTATTTTGACCATTTTTTTAACTCCAGGATGATTTTAAAAAAGATAAGTGTATGTTCCTGGGGGGGGGGGAACCCCAAACATATATATATAAATCAAAAACCAAACTCCTTTTCTCCTGGGTCGGGTAATTGTTGGAGCCCAGTTGGGCTTCCCTTTAGCTCTGCCTATTGTTCAACTTTGTGCATTTATTTTAAAGTTCTACAGTGAATGTCAATAGCCAATCATAAAAAATCTATTATCAAATGCCTTTTTCAAGTTATACAGACTATAAAGAACTTCATCTGTGTCATAACTTAGGAAAAATAGGCTTCAGGGCTGTTACAAACAACTGGTACAAATTATTAGAATTGTGCTGCTTCTAACTTAGGTACAATTTCCAAATAAAGTAAAAAAAAAAAAAAAAAAAAGGAGAGGAAAGGGAAGTGATGTGAAGTAGTGAAAATCTTCCCATAGTAAAATTTTTCAAACCACAGTTTGCCAAACATATAATGAAAGAAATACTCAACTGCTTCTCTTAAAGATTTCATTTGAACAAGTCTTCTCTAGGCAGCAAAACCCAGCAAACTAAGTCAGCACAAACATGTTCCCTTTGAGTTTCTTCTTCTCTTGCTCCCCCCTATGCTGTGTGAATATCAGAATCTCTAGAACCATGTCTGCTCCTTCATTATGATCTTTCCTGAGCCCAGCTGCATCTCGGTAACGTTCAGCCCATGTCTCTCAACTCACATAGGGCTCAGAACTTGGAAATTAGTCAAAAGAATTCTCATAATGCCACATATCCAACCTCTTTTCTGGAGAAATTTAGGGCATGTTAAAAATGAAGGCAGATCATCTGTTCTTCCAGGTGTCCCAGCTGTCAGCTAGAGCAAGTAGCTATGGCTCCCTACAGTAGCCTCTCTCTCAAACACTACTCAAAGAGCATACAGAACACAATATTGAAAACTTGGAGAGGGTGATCCAGAAGAAAAAGGGCACAGTAGAAAGGATTCAGAAATTCCTACTTACTTTCTGCACAACAACTTCATAGCATGTATATCCTAGCAGAGTAAATTTCATAAAGTACATGAAGGTTTCTTGATTAAAGATGTACTTTTCCTAGATGGGATGCTGAGGCTAGATTTCTAAATGTAAGAGACATTCACTTATTCCACTAAGTATGAGGTCTCTGAAATTCATAAAAACGATGCAAAAAGTGTAGCAGAATCAACACATCGTCTCCCTAAATGAAACCAGTCATTTCAGCATTTTGTCTACTTTTGTTCTGAGCTAGTCACGAGTTTTCCTCTAGATCCCTTAGAAAGCCCAATGTCCGCATCTGTAACAGCACAATCGAAGACATCTTAAAAGCTTTTAATCTTTACTTTCACTTCTCCATGCTGCCCCTTTGAGTCCCTTGAGCAGCTTACATCTTTCTGTAAAAGACACACTTTAGACATTTCCACAATCCTGTTATTATTTGATTGAAGCACTCTCTACTAAAGCAAACATTTCCTTTCCACTAACAAGCAGATTTTCATGAAGATACACTGTTCAGCTAACAACATCTCTTCTCTTCTTCCCTACTTGTCTAAAAGGAGATTCACAGAAGTTGCTTATCCATGACAGTCAAAACCTTTCCTTTTCATGTATCGTCTTGTCATGTGCCTCACCTTTCATTTCTTTGTCCTTTAAAACTTTTCACCACACACTCCAACTTACCACTACATGGTCACACTCTGACTGCCTCTGACGTTCACTAATACTGTCAATGTCAGTGTCACCTTCAGGAAATACAACCTGTTGTATTACAAGCATGACAGCTCACTTAACCGTCTCCTAAACAGACCGCAACTACCATTTGACTTCTTTGCTTAGTTTCTCAATAGAACAGTAGAGCGAGATAGAAGCAGCTACTCAAGAGACGGGTTTCTGAGCAGTGCAGAAAGGCTGGTACAATTCAGAAAAGCAGAATTAATTTCACACTGTTGTTTTTCCCACTTCCATTCTTCTTAAAAATTTTCAAATCTAGAAAATAAGCATGGACCTAAAGCTTTCACACATTAAGTCAACCCTCATTGGAACGTTTCATTTAATTTCCAGCAGCACAACTTGCTGCATAAATCACATAGGACTCATTTGTTCCATGCTTCATCAGCCTTGCGATACTACACCTACCTTCTGTGCAAGACGAACACGACACAGGGTCACTGGTTGATCGGACTATATTTGAAATTCGGTATTTTGCAATGTGATGCTGCTGGACAGCACTCTCATGGCCGCTCCCATATGATGACGTATTTGCAGGCCCAAAACCAGGAGAGGTCTGGGAAGGGACAGGGCACTGGCTGAAGTCTGCACAGCAGATTTTCTTTTGCTTCAAAGGTGGCATGATGTTGCTTTCTTGAGCAGAACTCTGCAGTTCTCTTTCTGAGGGGCTGAAATTCTCTGAGGAACAGTCCAAGGACATGCTGTGACTACAGTTCTTTTCCTGTCCTCGAGACCTGTCTGTAGAGGATTGGCTGTGGGAACTGTCATCCTCATCGGGAAAACACTCTGGATGAGTTCTGTGGAATCTACAGTGGGTGCTGTAATCCAGAGCATTGCAGTGCTGGTCCGTAACGCCTTTGGGGGTTGTAGAGTAGGGGGAAAGATCTACAGAATGGAGAGATCCTTGAACTTCCAGCGAACAAAGATCTTCAGAGGAGTAGCTACGGTCTGGGATACCAACAGCCTCAGAGACCATCAATGAGGTGCTCTCAACAGAAACTGCAAAACAAGAGATTCAGAAAACAATAAAGACCTCTCGCTCCTATCACATTCATCCCTGGCCCTGTTATCAATATACCGATTTAAATTTAGTAATTGGCAAGTACATCAATAATTACTCAAAAGCTTTCAGATAACAATGTGAAAGCAAAAAGACCAAAGTCATTTATTTGTTCCTTGTGTCCTTCAGCAAAGAAAATCTGTGCTGTCCTCAAGTATCTTATTCAAGTAACAGGCATGCTTGAGCACTGATACCAAAGCATTATCTGTAACTACATTTGAACAGGAACAGCTCTTTTAGTACCAGTTTCTCTGATAAACAGTGAGAGATTGCCTGTGGTGGAAGTAGTAAAACTTTATACAAATGGTAAAAAAGCATTGCTCTGATCACTTTTAAACCTATCTCTACTGTCAACATTAGCTCTGCACCTAACACTTTCTAATCAATCACCATTCCCCTGAAGGATGTATCTAAGTTCTTTACAAATAAGAATTCACCATCATGTAACGTCTCTGGCACACAAAACATGTGACACACAAACTTCAGACAGAAGCTAAGCATTCTATCCATGGTCACATAATCTTTGAAGCTGTTTGTATTAAAAAATTTAGATTGCAATACTTCCTCTGTCCTATATATGTACAAATATATGTTAAGGATGAAAATGGACTCTTGTATGAAAATAAATATTTGGATCTTCTGAAGTCATGAAAAAATTAAAACTAAGTAAAGAAATTAGAACTAGATAATCCAGGCTCCAATAATACAGACAACACTTTTCCCACATCAGACTGGAACCCCTTGAAGTCCTACAGCTAAAAGGAAATATTTACAGAATACAAATCACATAATTCTACTCAGCTCATCAGCCTCTGATGTCCTTTTTCACAAAACAGCTGTTGCTAACCATATTGATGAGACAAGTGACGTTAACTGTTTTGTTCGGGAATAGGAAAATAGGATCTTTTAGTGAACCAGAGAATGTCGTAAGTGCTCCCACATTTTGGGGTCTAGGAAGCAGAAAGCTTTCTACAGTATAGGCAAATTAACTATCAAAATGAAAACCAAATATGCACGAGGTTGGATTTTATGAGGGACATTCTCTTCTTACATAAAATGAATCACAACAACTGTTTTCTTTTGGGTTCCCAGGAAACACATCTGTAACACAAGGCAATTGTAACATTACCAAACAGGACACAATAATCAACATGGTAATTAATCTGTAAATCTACATTATGCTAAAAATGCATAATATGCACCATCTATCACGTGTTAGGTGCAAAGGTGCAGTGTTTTATTGGACCATTTATATTTGTGATGAGTCCCCAAACATTTTTTAACCTACTTAGATGATTCTTTGCAACATACTCCTTTAACTGAAGCTTCGCAATATTTATAAAGTTTGTATGCATCAATGAAAGCATCTAGTTTGTGCCTGTCTTCAGAGCACAGATCTTTATTGTCCAAACTCTCTTTGGTCTGATTCGATGCAATTGATAACTAGAGTGTGGTTGGTTGTACCATTTGTTACCTGGACTCAAGGGCCTTAAACTGTATTTAGAGCTAATTACTATTCTAGTCTTCCACAGACATATTTTTTTCTGGTACTACAGAGAGCAGGAAAAGGGACCTGAAGCAGATGAGAAGCAATCACTGCTCAAAAGAAATGCAGTGGTGACACCTGACTGATTTTACCTGAATAAAACTTGCCTGAGGACCTTCTTATTTCCTTTTTATGTGCACACAGCACAGTATGTAATGTCAAAACCCTGGCCTGAGAGCTGGTCTACTGCTTCCCAATAGTCAAAACTCTTAGCACTGACCTTAGAATTTAGACTTTCATACGCAGCTGTGAAGTACTTATGGACTGTAGACACATCCCCTGTTAACAGCAGCACTTAAAAACTAGTCATCTTAAGTTGTCACACTCCATAGTAGCTGTCAAACACCAGGGTTTATAAAAAACCCAACTAACATTTAGCAGTAATTAAAGGTGACCACTGGTGGCTCTAGAAACTGAAATCCTACTTCACAGAACAGATACTCTGTGTGTGTAGGAACAGATGCTCCTCACTCTGTTAGGCTGTTCCATTCTTGCATTCTGGATGAGTGGTGACAGGGGACTGTTTCTGTTTCTTGGACCACTCTGACACCACTCCTCTGCACATAAGTGTACTAACTGAGAACAACTGCCAGTCTATTCATTAATACCACGTGAATATGATGTGGGAAAAGTATATAATGAAATTTTACTAAAATATTTATTTCGTGTAACTACTCAACAATTCATGATCCACTAATGTTTAAAGAGCCCTCCATATCAACAGATCTCATGAGGAGACATATTCTAGTAACTTTGCTTTAAACAATAAGGCTCTGTGCTGCTACTCATCTTCCTGCATCCACAACATCTATGCTTCAGGCACCAAGCTTGCTATTCAGGCTTCTGGAAGCTATGCGGGGAACTATTATATGAAGAAGGCATGTGGACTATCAGGAAGGCACCCATGTTGCTGACAATGAGAAACACACTGCCAGTTATGTGCATGACTTGTTGAAGAGAAGTGACAGTTGCCATATCTGCCTCAAAGGGCTTTGTAGAGCATGCTTTGCTGAGCAAAACTCTCTTCTGTATTTCCAGCCACATCAGTTTATGACTGTGAAAAGGTTCTTCCTGCCATGAACAATCTCAAAGCAAATACTTCTTTCTCTGTGGGGAATCATAAAATGGCTTAGGTTGGAAGGGACCTCAGAGATCATCTAATCCAAACTCCCTGCCATGGGCAGGGATGCCTCTCAACTAGACCAAGTTGCTCAGGTACTCATCCAACCTGGCCCTGAACACCTCCAGGGCGGGGGCATCCACAACTTCTCTGGGCAATATATTCCAGATTCTTGCCATCCAAAAGAGAAAGAAAAGTCCATTCAAAAAAATCTTACTACATCTTTTTCAAGTAGACAAACACAATGCTATGATCACCTTGTGTGCTGAAGTCCAGGGTCATGTTCCTCTCACCCAAGCTTGATTCAGATACTTGCTGATCCGTTGCAGTGACCTAAATGAAAATTGTTTAAAGGAACAGCACATTAATCTGCAATTTACCAAAATAAAGTACAGCACTGATAATCTTAAGAACACACCTGACAACATGAAAGAACTATCACACGAGGTGCTACTCAGATTGAAAGATACAGTATTTTACAATGTCTTCAGGTCAGGAACAAATGCAGAGCAAAGGAACATGCTTGAAACAATTTTTTATTTCCCCAGAATCTACAAGCTAAATTCATCTTGAATTCACAGGCAGTTAGGGCTGCAGGCCCCAGACAAAACTGAATGTTTCCAAAACTTAAATCTGATGGGTTTATTATAAGCAATGCTTTTTTCCTACAAACTGTTTTTCCATAGTATGCTTTTTTTCCCACCACATCACCTTAAAATAGGATAGAGAACAGAAACCATATAAACAAGAACATGAGCAATATTTTCCTTTGGTTATTTGCTGAGACATCAGATGTATTTTTAAGCCCTATGAAATCATTGCCACCCAAGGTGGCCGATGCAGGGTGGCTCTCCAGCCTATCGGAGATTGCTCTAGGGAGATAATACTAGAACTTACCTTTTTTTCTGAAAGGATGAATATAAGTGGGTAAATTCCCTTCACTTTTGAGAATCATGAACAAAACACGCAGTCTTGCTGGAAAGACCTGATCCATAAACACCAGAAATTGAGGGAATTTTCTTTCTACTAATTTTAACAGAGTTTGGATTGGACCTTCTTGCCAATCTCATTAGATTTTTAGCAGTTCTAAAGGATCATGATTATTTTAAAAATTAGTCCAGTAAATAGTTGGTAACAAAAAATGAGAAAAATGAAAAATCAAGTCAACAGAAACAGACTGACGCCGTATTTAGCAGAAAGCATCATATCTGCTTCTGTCTGTAGGGCCACAATTAACTAGTCAAAGCTTATTACCGTTGGTGACAGTCTAGAAATAACCATCAGTCACCTTTGTGAAACCTTTTTATCAAGAGTGTAATTTGTATCTGGCCTTCTAAAAAATGGGATGTGACATTATTACACTGAAGCTATTAAGGAAAGGACTTCAAGTGCACATGCCAGCAGAGATTAATGCACACAGATACATGCATAACTTAACTGTGCTTGCCTTTTTTTTTTTCTTTTCTCATATTTCTCTATTTATCCATTCATCCATCGCTTACTATGACCAAATGATCAGGAAAATTTTTTCTGATACAAATTTACATTTTTAAAACTGACTTTTAAGTCTAAGGGTTAGCAAATACAGCTCTAAACAAAAAAACAGTACCAGAAATACTTTAACTCAGCAACAGATGGATAGAGGACCAGGAGGCAGAATTGAAATTACTCATATTTTTAAACCATTTGCTTGGAAACTTCTTAAAGAATCTTTCTTTATTGAAACAGAATATCGCATCTGTGGTAAAACAAAAAAATAAAATAAATTAGTGGTGTCACTCTGAGTTGCAGACCATTCCTGGGAACTAACTGTCAAACTGCTGGTAACTAACTGGAAAAGTAAAAAATGTTTTCAAACGCTCTTTGTTGCTTAAAAATAAAATAAATTAATCAGGCGAAATACATTTTGGAAGAAACAATATAATGTTTTAAGGATGTTTGTTTCTTTTTAAAAATCTAGGGGTTGTTTTTAAATCTTGGTGGTTTTATAAATTCTTAGGCATTGGCAGGAAAATACCTGCTGAATATTTGCTCTGAAACATTTATTGACCTTCTACTTTCTCTACTTAGTAGCTGTAGTCACATTGTCTAGTACCTACAAAATGGTCGAGAACCTATGAGTTATAGGTAAGGCTGGGGTTTTGGGAAACCTGTACTAATGAAAAAGAACCATCTGTAGTTTTGATCTAGTAAATTCAGTATAAAGCAAAATAAAAAGTAAATGCTTGTGAAAAAAGCTGGCTTAGCAATTCCTGAAATCAGAATATTGCATCTCTCCCCAAACCCCCGCGCTATTTTACAGGCAGAAGAAATACATACATTGTACTTACACGCCTGAGTTTCCTATTACACAAACACTTCTAGATTACAACAGTTCAATCCTCATGTCCTTCCCTTTTTTTTTTTTTTTAAATTCTCTGCTTAGTTTGCCAAAGGGAGCAATTATAGCATTGGCAGAATTTTTTGACCTGGGAATAAGACAACTAAGCTCATTTCACAGAAGTCACACAGCAGCTATGAGTACTCTGCTTTGACATCTTGTAGGAACAGAACGCTCGTCCCCATGCAATGAAATTTGTATCTGTTTTTCACATCCTTTGGAATTTAGGCAGACACAAAAGCTCAACCACCACACATCACATCTCTTCCCAGGCTCTGAATCAATCTCAGAGGCTCCTACAGAGTCTGAAAAGGCTGCAGCAACATACCTGAAGACACAGGGCTGCATAGATAAGATTTCTATATGCATCAAAGGACACAGCCTCTCAGCTTAACTTCAGGATGCTTGCTTATATACTGCAGACTATATTATCATTTTTTTCTAACTGTAACTGCTTGAAATTAAAGAATCAACCAAACAAAACAACAAACTTCACAACCAAACCCCAACAATATGACAAATAGATGGGACAAATTCACACATTGAGAAACTGCTTTTTGACCCCAGCTGGAAGATTGAATATTCCCCTCTAGATAAAATACACACACAGAGAAAAGCAATTCTAGTCTCTAAGTCTTATCTCTTAAAGGATTCCTTGATAACGATCATCCTGGCTGTACATAGTGGGAAAACAAGAGATTTCAAGCATGCAGAAGAAATCGTTATTAATGTGAATTTCAGTTTAATCTACTTTTTTCAGTATTTCATGATATTTTGCAAAACAGAAGCTATTTAACCTTATTTGATCGATCTGTTAATTTTTCCTTTTCCTTCCCTTGTTCCTTCCCCATTCACAAGAATTGCTGAATGAATTTTATATGCATTTGGAATTGCTTAACCTTCTTGCTTGGGGGAAGGAAACCCATGGTTTTAATTGTAGGAGGTAACACTGACACTAGTCAGGTCAGAGTTCTGTTTCACATGGTTGCAGGGTGGTACCTGGTTTCATACAGGTTCCTGCACAGGCTAGGGCTAAAAAAACTTTATTGGCCTGCACATCCTCAGATTTAAAGCTGGTAAAGACAGACACTAAGTTATTAATAGGAAAAGGAAAGAAAACCAATGCTTTTATCAAGCCTGCACAGCCTACAGGTTAGTAAAACTTACAAAACAGTCACTGATATAATTCACCCAGAACCATGATCTGTTTGTTCTCATCTTTTCTATATCCTAGTCAATATTTTGCATGGAAAACAGAATGGAAATCACTTTTTTTTTTTCATAGTCGTAAAATAGGAATTCCTAATCAGTACAGATGACAACAGCAATTTTTACTTAGATGGAACCATGTAAATTAGCACTGCCATTTATTGTCTGTGAAATCCTTGAAATAGAGCCTAATTTGATACAATTTAATAAAATTCTAAGGACCTCAATCCATTTAAAAACAAACAAACCCTATTACTTGATGCTCAATAAAAGGTTTTACAGTTGTGACATTATTACATAACGGTTCCCAGAAGCACTTCATAGAATCACAGAATTTCCTAGTTTGGAAAAGACCTTTAAGATCATCTAGTCCAATCATTAACCTAATACTGAGAAGACCTTGACTAAACCCTATCCCTCAGCACTACCTGACTCTTAAATACCTCCAGGCATGGGGACTCAATCACTTCCCTGGGCAAGCCATTCCAGTGTCTGATAACCCATTTGGTAAAGAAATTCTTCCTCGTATCTAATCTAAACTTCCCTTGGTGCAATTTAAGGCCACTTAGTCTTGTTCTATCACTTGTTACTTGGGAGAACAGACTGACCCAGTTGGAGACCTGGAACTAGTGGATCCCCCCAGGGATCAGTGCTGGGTCTGGTCCTGTTCAACACCTTTATCAATGACATTGATGACAGGACAGTGTCTTCTCTGCAAGTTTGCTGATGACACGAAGCTGAGAGGTTTGGCTGATTCACCTGAAGGCTGTGCAGCCATCCAGCGAGACTTGGACAGGCTGGAGAGCTGGGCAGAGCAGAACCTGATGAGGTTTAACGGGGATAAGTGCAGAGTCCTGCATCTGGGAATGAATAATAAATTACATCAGTACAGGTCAGGAGGTGATCTGCTGGAGAGCAGCCGCATGGAGAGGGACCTTGGAGTCCCGGTGAACAGCAAGTTCTCCATGGGACAGCAATGTGCCCTTGTGGCCAGGAAGGCCAATGGTATTCTGGGGTGAGTCACATGAAAAGGGTAAAATAATTTGGCAGAAAAAAAACCCCCTTGAGTTCCAGCTGGTCCTCGGATATCAGAGGGGCTGGGCGCAGCTAGGTTTATATTGTGAGTGATGTCCAATTTGGCACTATTAGTCCGGTCACATTCAGTGTACCTGAACCATCACGGCTCGGATCTGTCTGCGTTCAGTACGTCTGAACTAACACGGCTCCGGAGTCACTAATAGCCCCCCCCACTCCCTGCATAGTCACACTGCACAGAACCACACGGCCAGTAAAGATCTGACAGCACCCAGTGAGAGAACTACTGTGACTAGCATCAGGAAAAACTGCAGTTTATTAGGAGCAACAGACACACAAGTTCTTATGGATTGCTGGTGATAAATACACTGTCTGCAAAGCATATATATATATATAGTATACAAGTGAGCAGCTCAAGAAGTTTCTAAGTTTTAAAGTCCAGATCTTACACAAAGGAGTCCCTAAGTGGGGGAAGTGAGGTTCAGCCCGTCGACTGGTCCCAGGAGTCAGAGTTGAGGTTCGCTCTGGCTTGTCCACGATGATGTCTTCCCTGACATCCCCCCTTACTTGAACCATTTGTATAATAATTTTTTATCTCCGAGGTGGAGCTTGAGTGACTCCAGTCATAAACATCTTTATTATGATTGCTGTAAATTTGTCTCGTGTTGCTTTTGCAAACTCAGTGGGGGGGAATGCTTGCACCTTGGGATGGAGGTGTGTTTTCGTACATTATGGTGACACTGTAATAAGCAAGGTTTGCACGAAGGATAGTACTTTATCAAAAGCTGACAGGCTCTTAGCTCAGGGTCGCAAAGAGGCAGCTTATCAATTCTGTAGGACCATTAAAGCTCCCATCTCTGCTGTAACTTCACAGGGCCTGGCCGTGGAATCTTCACTCCACTCCATCCCCTGCACTACTTGCAAGCAGTGTTCTCTGGGGAATTATTGCGAAATGGATTCCTGGCATACCAGTTATGCACTACCCCTGAAAGTTCCTCTGCTGTTATACCTTTCCTTAGGTGTGAATGATGCTGCAGCCTTAGTATGATTTTTAGTTTTTTAAAATCACCCCCAGTCTTTATTCCACAGGGTGCATTAAGAAGAGTGTGTCCAGCAGATCCAGGGAGGTTCTGCTCCCCCTCTGCTCTGCACTGGTGAGACCTCACCTGGAGCATTGCGTCCAGTTCTGGGCTCCCCCGTTCAAGAGAGACAGGGATCTGCTTGAGAGAGTCCAACAAAGGGCTACAAGGATGATTAAGGGACTAGAACACGTGTCTCACAAGGAAAGGCTGAGACGCCTGGGGCTCTTTAGTCTGGAGAAGAGAAGGCTGAGAGGGGATTTGATAAATGTTTATAAATATCTGAGGGCTGAGT
>JANIJG010024204.1:28698-44965 GCA_024611175.1 Megaceryle torquata | reverse complement strand
CACAGAGCACTGGAACGGGCTCCCCAGAGAGGTTGTGGAGTCTCCTTCTCTGGAGATTTTCAAAACCCGCCTGGATGGGTTCCTGTGTGACCTGTGCTAGATTATGTGATCCTGCTCTGGCAGGGGGGTTGGACTCGAGGATCTCCAAGGTCCCTTCCAACCCCTGACATCCTTTGATCTTGTGACCCCTACGTCTCTATAACTTCCTTTCAGGTAGTTGTAGAAAAGGATCAGGGGAGATCCAGGTAGTTGCAGAGAGTGATAAGGTCTCCCCTGAGCCTCCTTTTCTTCAAGCTAAACTATCCCAACTCTTTCATCCACTCCTCATAAGACATCTTCTGTATGCTCTTCACCAGCTTTGTTGCCCTTCTTTAGACATGTTCTAGTGCCTCAGTGTCCTTCTTGTTGTGAGGGGCCCCAAACTGAACTTAGTACTCAAGATGTGGCTTCACCAGTGCTGCGTACAGAGGTAGAATCACTTCCCTGGTCCTACTGGCCACACCTTTCCTGATACAGGCCAGGATGCCATTGGCTTTCTTGGCCACCTGGACACACTGCTGGTTCATGTTCAACACAACACCCCCAGGTTCCTCTCTGCTGAGCAGATAGCCCCCAAGCCTGGAGTGCTGCTGGGGGTTGTCGTAGCCAAAGTGCAGAACCCGGCACTTGGCCTTATTGAAATTCATACCACTGTCCTCAGCCCATCAATCTAGTCTGTCCAGATCCCTCCACAGAGCCTCCCTACCTTCAAGCAGATCAACACTTCCACCTAGCTCAGTGCTGTCTGAAAACTTACTGAGTGCACTTGATCTCCTCATCCAGGCCATCATGTAGTTTCCCAGATCCTCCTGGCCTTTCTTATAGATGGGTGCCCCTGTCAGCCATGACTGCTGAAAAATGATGGAAGGTGGCTTGGTGAACACCTCTGACAGCTCTCTTAGGACTCTCGGATGAATTCCATCTGGTCTCATAGGTTTGTGTACATCCAAAGTGGTGTAACAGATTGTGGACCATCTCTTCCTGGATTGCTGGGGGGGATGATTCTGCTCCCAGTCTCTGTCTTCTAGATCAGGGAACTGCATTCCCAGGTTACAAATGGTCCTGTTAGTAAAGACTGCGGCAAAGGCAGCAATTGAGCACCTCAGCCTTTTTACCAGTCCCTTGTTACCATGTTTTCTCCTGCATCTAATAAAGGATGGAGGCTCTCCCTGGCCTTTCTTTTACTGCTAATATATTTATAGAAAGATGCTTTCTTGTCTTTTACAGTAAAAGCCAGATTAATTTCTAGCTGGGCTTTGGACATTCTTTCTCCCTGCATAGCCTCACTACGTGACCACACGTGGCCAGCCCCTTCTTCCAAAGGACATAAATTCTCCTTTTCTCCCTGACTTGCAGCCAAAGCTCCCTGTTCAGCCAGGCCAGTCTGCTGACAGCTTGTCTTGCAACTCATGGGGATGGCCTGCTCCTGCGCCTTTAGGACTTCCCTCTTTAAGAGTGTCCAGCCTTCCTGGACTCCTATACCCTTCAGGACTGCCTCCCGAAGGACTCTGTCAAGCACATGACAACACCCACCAAAATGAGTGAGGAAGATGACACTCTAGAAGGGAGAGCCACCCTCCAGGAAGACCTGAACAGGCTGGAGGAGTGGGCTAGCAGAATCCTTATGAGGACAAGTGTACTGCACTTGGGAATACATAACCCACAAATGCAGCTCAGACTGGGGTCTACCTGGGTGGAAAGCAGCCCTGTGGAAGGGGATCTGGGACTTTTGGTAGACAATATGGGTGACCAGTGTGCTGCAGTGGCGAAGAAAGCCAACAGGATACTGGGTTGTATTTAACAAGGGCACGACCAGCAGAGATAAAGTCATTATCCCACTCTACTTGGTGCTGGTAGGACCACACCTTGAGTACTGCTTTCAGTTTTGGTCCCCACTATCCAAAAAAGATGCAGACAGGCTGTCGAGGGTCCAGAGAAGGGCTATGAGGATGATCAGAGGACTGAAAGACCTGCCCTATGAAGAAAGGCTGAGAAAACTGGGTTCATTCAGCCTTGAGAAGTCTTAGGGGAGACCTTATTACCATGTACCAGTACATAAAAGGTGGCTACCAAGAAGACAGAGATTCCCTTTTTACAAGGAGTCACATGGAAAAGACAAGGGGTAATGGGTACAAGTTACTCCTGGGAAGATTTTGATTTGACTCCAGAAGAAAATTTTTCACCATGAGAACAACCAGACATTGGAATAACCTCCCAAGGGAAGTGGTGGATTCCTCTACATGGGACAGTTTTAAGAATCAGCTTGCCAAGGTGCTGGGCCATCTCATTTAAACTCTCTCCATATGTATATATATAGTTTACCTTAAAAGGTTGGACTAGATGATCCTTGAGGTCCCTTCCAAGCTGGTATTCTATGACTGTCTCCTAAACAAGTCAAAGTCTGCCCTTCAGAAATCCAACATGGCAGTTCCTCTCCTCCTTACTTCTCCAAGAATGAAGAATTCAATCATTTTGTGATTGCTGCACCTTAGATGGCCTCCAACTGTTACATTCCCCACTAGTCCTCCTCTCTTCACAACGAGAAGGTCCAGCAGGGTACCTTCCCTAGTTGGTTCACTCGCCAGCCATTTAAGGAAGTTATCTTCAACACACTCTGGGACTGTTTTATTTCTGTAGCTAAAGCTCTGCCACCATTTCCATTGCAAAGTCTGCCTTTGCAGGAATTATAAAACTACTGTACTATAGCTTGATGCATATTATATGGGAGCGTTTGCATCAGGTAAGAATTCAGGACTCAGTTTTGTTCCTCCTGTAGACCTAGAACAGTCTTAGACTTGGAGTTTGTTTCTTCATTTACAGACTGACTGGACATTGACCACAAAGAAAATACATTAGGGCTTTTGTTGCCAAGAAAAGTATACGGCTACAAAGTCGCCATGTTCACATGAATTAGCACTGCCAACATACTTCACTTCCACACTCAGCACCTGTTGTTATTTTGCTCCTACAAGCTCTGTGAACCAGCAACTACCAAGCATATATAAACTCACTCCTGATAACAAACTTTATAATTAACACCACTTAGAAATGAAATATCACCACTCATTTTGACTTGTGTTTAGAACCAACACTTCTGGAACGTGGGTGGCAGAGATGAATGGGCATGGCACTGACCCCAGATGCCAAAAAATAAGTGTCATTACATCTACTT
The DNA here is from genome assembly GCA_024611175.1 of Megaceryle torquata. Taxonomy (NCBI): domain Eukaryota; kingdom Metazoa; phylum Chordata; class Aves; order Coraciiformes; family Cerylidae; genus Megaceryle; species Megaceryle torquata. The sequence goes on along the minus strand of JANIJG010024204.1, from coordinate 41,754 downwards.
ATTGAAGTTCACGCTCTTGTAAGAAGAGCATGACTTTGCTGCTTTGAATCATGTCTTGTTAAATTATATTTTTGTTACATGCTGGTACTATTGTGCTGCTGGATGTCCATGCTCATGCAGAGTGTAAACCCAGTTACGAGTGCTCAAAGTGATTTGGTGCTGAAACATAAATAGATACTTTTCTGAACTTTACTTAGTACCACATACAAATTCTTATCACAGATACCATCCTCCCCTTTTCCTCCAAACCACGTATAATTCATATCACATTTGCCAATAATTTTTTTAAAATCACTTCTAAGTTTCAACTCCTTCAGGGCTTGCAGGTTCCTCTATGTGGATGGAACTTGGATAAAAAAATATTTTAGAAAGAGGATGGCCTTGGGAACTTCAATTCTGCTGTTCAGAAAGCTTTACTCAAAAGCAGTTTATACCAATTAATTTCATTATAGCCAAATAAATCAAAAGTAGTGCAATGCAAAGATTGCATGTCTTCTGTAGCAGGCAGTGGAAGGTTTGATATAAGGCAAGGATTAGAAGAGTTGTCAGAAGCTGCTTTGTCAGTCACAGAAACTGCAAAGTCAGGCGTATCTTGGAGTTTTTTAACTGCATTTTTGTCAGGGCCTGTGCATCTCAACATTCTTTTTTTTTTTCCCCAGACATTTTTCTCAGACATTTATCTTATAAATTATCTTAATTTTCTTGTGGATAACAGTAAAGATTTATATAATTTTTTCATTTTTCTGGTTTCCCTCAATGTGGAAAAAATCACTAAAAACATCTTTCCATGTTACACTCTGGGGAAATGCAAAGTACTCCCCTCTGTAATGTGGGTGCAATTTGGCATCCTCAACACACATAATTACCACAGTACACCATTAACAACTGATGAGCAGTATCCAGAATGTTTGACCCCTTGAGCTTTTGCTGAAGCTTGCAAGAAATTAGTTTCTAAAAGCAATTGTATGTATTTTCCCATTTGTGACAGCTGATTCTATTATCACAAATCAAGCAAACCTTTGCTCAAATTAGCCTTGGTGGCAAATGCAGGTACATCAGAATTCTAGTTTCAGTTGAGTTGATACTACCTAGTAAAAAAGTAAAGCAAAAATTGTCATGTAAGTATTTTTCTGAAGTATACTGGATCCTTTCTGGAACTGCAAGATAAAGCTGTTATGCACTCTCAGGAGTAACTGTTTCTGCCACAGAACAGCAGAAGCTATAAAAAGCTGTACCAGACAAAAGTATAAGCAGTAGATAGAGAGCTACTGATTGCTATTTCACAGAAACAACACATCCCTATCCTTTTATCATTCAGATCTTTGTTCCACATAGTTTTTTATCAGCTAATGTAACACTGAAGCAGGAATTAGTTTCTAGCACTTTGGTACCTGACAGAAGCCTCCTTATGGAGGCTGTATCTTACAACTACTAAAACACAAATTTGGCACCAAGTTCAAGGCATCCTGTCAAGAATAGCACACACCATTATAAGAACCTATACTATTACCAGATGCTCCCATTACTTTTCCAGAACATGATCTGAAATCTGATCTAAATGGAGGTCTGCAAATATGTATTTTTAACACTGGTAATCTCAGCTTATTTACTGAGATTTTTGATAGGAAATTTCAAGTACACCTTCTACCTACAAATAGAGTTTAAAATAGGAATTTGCAATTATCTTGGCTCAGATCCCATGCAGAGTCCCATGAGCTCTGTGCTATATACACACAAACACAAACATACAGAAGTTATTAGCATTACATCGCAAGACACACAGTTATCTTTTTCCTTATTATTCCTTCCTACACTGTTGTACTAAGCTCCCACTAAAAGTAGTATATTAAAGCAGGGTAAATCCCCTATTATCAGTAACTGGAAGAATTTTTTTACCAAAAAAACCATTTTACAACTGTAGGGGGCTTAAAGGAAATAAACATGCTTCCTACTCAAGATTTCTTACTACCTACTGAAATTAAGGAATGTAATATAATTTTTAAACATCATTATCCTTTTCAAGCAAGGAAAACCACTGTGCTTTGGTGATTTTAATCGGTTTTTCTAGGTTTTTGTTTTTTTTTTTTACTGGAAGTCCAGTATCATACAACTTTTTTAACAGACGGTGATCAGATGAAATATTAGTACTCGCAGAAGCACTTGCCCAAACACACACAAGAACTTAAGGAGAATATACATTAAGTTTTTATTTAAACCCTTTTGAAGAGAATTATGTGAAAAAATGTGTTTAAAGAATATAAATATTTTCTAATGATTGTTCCCCCAAAGTACAATTAACTCCTAAATTATTGTAGATCATTAGATTTATCAAAAATTGCTTTGCCTTCTCAAAGTTTGAAGACTATGTAAAGCATTTCCTTTGGCTTTCCTTACCTGGCTGGCAGGTGTCTCTCCAATCACTGCCTCGTAAGGAGGGGGCAGCTCAGCTGGATACAGCATTCCTGGGCTGTTAATGGTTACTTCATATAAAGCACTGAATGGAGAATGAGGAAAGTCCAAATGGAGACCTCTGTTTAAAAACACAAATGAACAAACTTAAATCTAATTCAATTTCCTAATAGTTATTTGGTAAACTATTACTTACATCACAGTGAGGTAGAGCATTCTCTGAATTTAAAGCAAATATACTACAGAGAATTATACTGAAGAAATTCATTAGAAAAGCAAAATGAAGCCCTCATTTGAAGGGGAACTTTAAAAATTGGATTCCATTTTGGATGCCAGCCATCTCTACCGACCCATTATGCAGCCATTAGTGTCCCTCGCTACTTCACGTTAATATGCGTTAGCTGCAATATTTCCTTAGAAAATTTATCTTGTATTCAAGTGTATAATGTTAACAACTGTGAAATGTTCACCTATAAGCTGATCTCTGCTTTAAGTTCAGGTCGTATTAACTTTGTCTTACCTGAATTCAACAACTTTTCTAATACAGCAGTGCTTTATCACAAATATTTCCAAGTGCACGCTAACAAGTTTGCAAAAGAATATGTGTAATGTCTCTGGAAATCTAAGCGAAGGACATTACTTGTCTTCATATTCTTTGGAAAAGCTTCATCATCTATAGATAAGAGCTATGCAACGACTGCAACTACAGGAAAGACTCACCTCTGCACCTCTACCACTGGTGTGCAGGTATATTCTGGTGGGTAGTAGGGTGGAGGTGGTATTGGTGGTATGAACTCATCAAAATCCAGGGTTTGATGCAGGATAGTTCCATGTGGAGTCATGCAGTCAGGATTGGTAGAATGTGGCCTCTGTGGCAGAAACTGAAAGTGAACAAGTCATGTTCCTTCAGATGGCAGAAATATCATCATATGTGATAAAAATTTCAAATAATACAAATTTTAACAAAAGGTCAGTGTTAGCAACCCCAACGAATATCCAATTTCATTAATATCCATACTGAAATGAGAGAAACACTTCGGAAGCATAAGACTATTTCAGATCAGTGAGAAGCGTAAGTCACATTACTAAAATGTAACACAAGGTTTACTAAAGACATAGAGACGCCTGTGCCTCAAAGACATTCACTCTTAGGATGCAGAATATAGACATTTAAAACTCAACAGCTTTTCAATAAATACTTCTGTCTTGTAATACAAGATTATTATAGCACTACATAACCTTCTGTATTTTAATAACCAATAAACAATAGATACAACTACTAAAATAACTTTTTATGGTTTTGTTTCCAATCTAAAATGCCTTATGCTTATAAAAACAAACCCACCCCCTATAAAAACCCAAATAAACCAAACTAGAAACAAGCTACCACATATTCATCACATTTTGCATAAGACAGATACAAATATCCCACCTATTTTCCAGAAGAGAAGGGATTTATAACTATTCTTTATTATTCTTGTAAAAAGAAAATATTCTTCAGAGCCATTTGATGTTTGGGGATACAGACACTGCACACTTAAATGTGGTATAAAGGTTTTAAATACTGGTATGAAAGTAAGAAAAACATTTATTCCATATAAACACCTTAAAATGAAAAAGAAAATTACTATGTTGAATAATAGAAAGCAGTAATACTGAGAACTACTGTGAATATTTGTGACAGGAACAGCTTTTAGCATAGCAATGATATTAAGAAACCATTCTGATACTTTCAATACCAAAAACACCGTAACTTAACAAGTCTTCTATCAAAGGTTTAAACTACTTGAAGATCAAATATGGACAATCCTGCAGATCACATGGAACCCAGCCACCTTGACCTGCCTTTATATGGTCCCCAGGGATAAAAGGGGATCAAAAGACAATTCAAAACCACAAAAGAATTCTTTCATCTCCAGGTAAGCTTCTGCTGTCATATCACTTTTCTTGGATCAGTAGATGGCTTAGTATTTAGCTCTTGCCTTTTAAAACAAGCAAGGTAAGAAAATTTGCTCAAGGCACGTTTATTTTTTGTACTGGAACAACACAATGTATGTCTTTGTACTGTTGTCTCATTATTATTTGTTTAAATCAATGATAAAGACTTAAGACACAGTGAAATAAAAAGCAAAATTCTTATCCTTAGAAGATCCAGCAAATAGAAAATAAATCACCTTAATTTTTAATGTTAGTTTTATATTTTCCATTTTTTCAAACTTAACCTAGTGCAGTTGTGCTGCATTACTATAGAAATTACATTGTTCTTCACATTTAAAAGGTTGACTTAGATCTTAATTCTACTAAACACACTAAGTATGTTCTTTCAAAGGGCAAAGCTGTAATAATACAACACAACAGAGGATTGGAAGGACCAACTTAAATTGAGAAAATTAACTAGTACTTGCTTACTAATCATCTCTCTAGATATATTTTCACAATTAACTATTAAATAACCTCCTCTGCAGAATACATCATGACACCTTATAGCATATCAATGACTTTAAGCCATTGTAGTCTACTGACAGTACAGGAATAAAAGGCATGACATCTACTTGATTTATTCTTCATTACATAAAATACCTGATGCTATTAAGCACACTCATGTTAGATGTGATGCTGTTATCCCGAGTGCTACTGGACATTGCTACAGTTTTGTCTTAACAGAATAAAGCTACATTTTTACAGTCATTCAGTCTAAATTCACCTGATCTTTCAACAGCCACATCCCAAACTGTAATATTACATTAATATTAACTGTTAAACTCCAAACTTCTGCCCTAAGTGACACGCAGAAGCAGTCATGTCTGCTATCATCCCCAAAACACTGAAGAATCTTTTTAGGAACAAAAGGAAGGAAGATGAACTTCAACTTAGTGACCTAAAAACTGTATAAAAATTATCATAACAAGTATCTGTGTACTCTGGCTCACATTTTGTATCCTACTGGATTCCAAACTCAGGACTACACTCATTTTTCTAGTAGAATTGATAATTTCTGTAATTTTTAGTCTAGAAATTAAACCGTTTTCTTTTACAGCTTTCTTTACCTTCTCCCAGACATTTCCATGTAATTCCATGGAACCCAAGTGTTGATTTGCACCAGAAACATGTTGCTCCATCCCTTCAGTTCTCAAGTTCACTGAAGCTTGTTTCATTCAGCCGTATTTAAGAAGTGATACCCTTAACACTCCTCAGAGCAAGGGAATTAAACACATACCACTTTTACAGTGAGTGAACTATCTGCATACGTTCTGTGGGATGTGACAGGAGGGAAAGGTTTTACACAGGGTAGAAGCGACTGTGGTTCAAGGAGGAAGAGACCTAATGTTTAGATGCAGTTCCATTTAATAACAGAAGCATTTGCATCCCTTTCAAGAACCTTTACTGTGAATACAAATCATGGCAACGAACTCTGTGTGACCAACATTGAAAATGAATGGCAAAATGGACATGAAGGATGCACGTTTGGGGGTGTGTGTTTATAAACAATAGTTTACCTGTGTGATATCATCCTGCTGGAAGGCACAGAAATTAAAGTGAAAGAGGCTGTAAGAGGAAGACTAGCAGGAAATGAAACAATAGAAAATATAAGGGATTATCACAAAGAACAGATATCCTTGAGAAAAAAAAATTGGAAAGCTAATAATTGGGAGTTATATCATATCTTCTTCCATACTACCCTGCAGCTACAAATCTCTACTAGCCTGCAAAAGTTCTTTCTTCCTACAGGAAAATGTATTTTAAAGTCTTTAAGGGTTAGTCTCAAATGGTGAAGGCTGGCAGAGGTTCAGCAAAGAGTTAATATACAGTCCATAGGTAAGGAAAGACACAGTAAGAAAACGCAAACAGCTGGACTAAGCAGAGGAACACTGACAAAAGCTTTTACAAGGAAACACACATTTTTAGTATTAGAAGACAGTAGCTACTAAATAACCTGCTATCAAGTAGGATTGACAATGACAAGAACTGCCAAACCAAAAATGGGGGTGGACTGTTTGGTCCCAAGTATAAACAAGATCAAATTGTATTCAGTGTCATTTCAAAAACTATAGCTCATGCTATGGAACAACTCACACAGCAGGTCTCCTAGCCAGGCTTTTGGGATTAAACCAAAGGTCACTGCAGAAGCAATGGATAGAAAATGGTTACAGACAGGGACAAACAGCTAACAGCACCACTGGTAAACACTGTAAATAACCAACAGTGTTGAAAGCTTTGCATAACTTTATAGCTATCAGTAGATACTTTGAACATATTTACAGATCTAGAATTCATGCTCTTCTTTTAGGTAATATCCAACATTACGTTTGAAGCTTGGAATTCAAACTATTATACACATGGAGGTTTCTTCTCATCCTTGGACTAAGGACAGCCTTACTTGAGTCTGAGGAACATGCCTGATACTTAATAGACATTATCCTTAGATTAGAGCATGTCCTAAACCTACACACAACATAATGCACATATGACACACAGAATTTTTGTGTTTTAATTAGGCACACCTAACTTTGGCAGAGTTAAACAGCCTGATTTAAACAGCTTTCATCTTTATTTCATACTGAGGGCTACTTAACTTGTTATTGGCTTGCAGTTATGAAAGAATAAAACACGCTATCTGGCTGCAGCAGAGTAAGCAAGAATGCTGTACAATGCTGCAGGTTTGTGCCCACTTTTTGGACCCGAGTTCAATACAGAAGTCAGCCATGGCATCAGCAGCAAGTTGGTAGCAAGAAGAAAACTAGAAACACAAATGTTAGAAGTACAGCACTTCCAGTGGGAGTAGAAGAGGTGAACGTTTTCTGAAAATGCAGTTATGCTCAAGGGTCCGTATCCCACAGTACTGAGAACTCCACACAGCCACTGATGTGGGGCTGGATGCCAGTGACCTTCCCAGCAAAGCTTAGAACCTGTAGCAAGACACATATGCTGTCACTTCCCAGTGAAGAGGCGGTGCTTTGTAGAGTAACAGAACTCTTCTCTCAGTTAGCTCTTCAAGGTGAAATAAACACCATTAAATAGATATGAATAAGACTGCAAAACTCACTCTCTTTGTTTACTGTCAGATCAAATGACTGAGAAGTCATCTAAAAGTTGGTCACTGAAGCAACCAGAATGATTGGAGGTTATGATATATGTTCTGAATATTTTGAGTGTACTGAAGTAAAAACTGACAGAGGAGTCTCAGTGAACTGAAGAAACAGCAGCTAAGAACTGTCAACACAACTCTCCAATTAAATTGTTACCCAATTGGATACAATATGGCAAGTCCTTCTAACCTGACATCTGACACTAAAAACTTTCTTCATCAGTAAATCCAGGTATGGGACATCCCCACTAAACATGACAGAAGTCATCCTCTAATTTACATACTCTGCAGCTGCTGAGAACTCTGGACAGTGCTGGGATTCACTGCTTAGCAACTATGACATAATCTAAACCAGCAATTGCCATACATCAGTACATGACTAGCACTCAAAGGGAAGCTTCTTATCGAGAGTGTTTCCCATATCTGCATGTAATTACCTCTGCCTTACATATTACATTTAATAAATTAACTGTCTAACTTTGAAAAGAGTCCTTTGGAGATTCCAGGGCTCATTATCCCCATTTCAGTCTCTGTATGTCATTTATAAAAATCATCTCATCCTTGGGACTGGGAAAGAAAAATTTCCAATTGCATATAATTAAATATTGGCATGTCATCTATAGTAAAAGCTCTTTGCAATACACTCGGGTTTATAATTCTGTCTTCAATTAACTGTCCCCCTCCTGGACAGGTTGCTTTTTTCCTTTTCTGAAACACTGGAATCAGTATCTCCTGGAGGGTAATGTAGATACTAATTGTCTGCAAAAACAGAAGGATCATGGCTGACCTCTAATTGGCAACACAGAAGATAATTTTGGTAAGGAAAACAGATTCAAATTTTTCTGCTCCACTGTTTCCAATTTCTGTTTCTATAACCATCAGAAGCCATTAGCTCTGTAGTCTCAGAGGGACTGGTCTGTGACACTACATCTTTCTTGCAAGTAGCCATCATAATTTCAATAGTCTTACATATTAAATATTATTCTTCTACCAATAAATTGTGAAATAGAAAGCGGTACATTTTCTAAAAGTGTCAAAAGCTTTCCTACACTAAAGTTTCCATTTTACATTTTTAATTGTGGTGAGGGTGAGGGGAATATTTACATTCATGATGTTTCTACAGAAGTACAACATTTGCAATGTGTATTTCTAAAAGGCTGTCTGGGGTTTACAGTACCTTTAAGGGAGTTTTGTGCCAAAAAAAAGTAATATTTAGGTTTTGAGATAATTAGGCTAAATAATAAAAAATATGCAATAACTTAAGATCAATGCTCACTTAATACAAAGCTTCATCCTGAAGGTTTCTTTTATTACTATTTTCCTGGGATAAGGGGCTAAACAATGTCATCAAGACATTATCCTCATACAGCAGTGTTTTATTTGAGGTGTTTGAGTAGAAATGTGAACTACAGGCTCTTAAGTTAATGACACACTGAATGATTATTATGGTTGATGAAATCAGTAATTAAATGACGCAACTTGGATGCGTCATCGCTACCTTATTTCCTTTACAAAATAGCAGATTGGTTTAGATATCATAAAACATGAAGAACAGTTATTAACGCTGATGGTCATAAAATCAAAAAAACCTGAATGATGTCAGTGCCAGTATTTCTATGATAAATACAGTATAAACATATTTGGAGTGGAAGAAGGACTGGAATAGGTATACTTCATGCTTTAGCTTAGCCACAGTGGGGTTAATGTCTTTATCTCTTTAATTCAGGCAGCAACCTTTTGAAGAAAATGGTGAATTTCTGCAGTAGCCATTCATCAGACAAGATGCAAACTGAGACTGCCTCAGGCAAAAAATAAATATCATGGAAGTGACAGTCTGGTTATTAAGAGATGTTTCTTCACATTACAGAACCTTGATATAAGCAGATTTGATTCTCATTTATCTGCTGGAGGGGTGTGTACACAGAAAGAACAATTCTGAGAAGCCCTGTAATGGAATGCAGCCTTAAACTGTCTAAAGTGGTGAGACACATAAGAAATGCTACTTCAGTCTTTAACTGTGGTATCACTTACTTTTGCAGCTTTATTACAATTGTTTTTTTTTTTTTTTTCCAGAGCAACAGTGTGTATTTAATAGGGTGAGAAAAGTTAAAGTCAGATTAAAAATTTGGGGTACTTTCTGAAACTGTAAACTCAAAAAAGGAATGAACCAGAATTTTTTTTTGTCCTTGAAATGCTTGAAAATAAATGCTTGTTTGGTGGGATTATGTTTAACAAAAAAACCCCACCCTTCACTTTTGGTTGGAAAATTTAATCTGTGCTTACAGGACAGCTTGTGTTTATATTTTTCAGAGCATTTTTACTAAAGGATTGGTAAATCAGAAGGTAGCATTTTCCAATAAAATACTGTCAGTTTGCTTATATGAATCAGATATTCACTGTATGCAAAAGTTAGCAAGAAAGCAGATACCCATGAAACATGGTTGCGGATTTTCTCTGTTATTATAGACCAGCTCTATGTGGCTAGGTAATAAAGCACATAAAACAGTTTTGTGTTTCGTGAAAACTTGAAATTATTTGCAATTTGCACATCATTCTAAATGATTAATTTCTGAGACAAGAACACTAACACAGCACATGAATCACAAAATTGATGACCTAGTGATAACCTAATGATGCCAGAGGAGGATGTTCCCTATTGCATCATGCTTTTGCTGGCTAGGAATTATATTTTTATGTCTCTGCATCCTAAAGAAGCACTTACTCTTGAATACTCTAAGATCAGAGTAAAAGAATCACCACAATAATTAAAATATTTTCATCTAAAGAGGGGTGGTATTTCTTGCTGCTGCTATCTTAAACATCAAGCATGAAACAGCCCTGCTAAGAGGAGAAATAGCACAAATTAAGCATGAACAAGCAAGAAAAAAAGGAAGTAAATCAGATTTCTATTTGCAATAGAGCAAAAGGGAACTGCAGATCATGGGACAATAGTGAAAGAAAAAGAACTCCTCAAGTGAGAGTTCAGCTAGTCTAAGTCAGTGTAGCCCCAGGGAAGTTATGCTCACTTAGGCCTGATAGAAATCTGGCTCAGCAACCTCAGAAAAGAAAGGGAAAAACTTAAGGATAAACAAGAAAATTCTGGGAATAAGTAGAAAGAAAGATATAATTCTCTTCTCTAGAGAGGGAAGAAAAATCTTGTCAGTGGAGCTTAAAGGGCAGGAGAAAGGACAACTAAGCTGGATGGCAAAAAGCTGGAAGCACAAAGCACAGGAAGCAAAACCAAGTTGACATAATGGCAGCACTGCCAGGTGCTAAAAGAAAGAATTTTAGGGAGGAAGTGGCCAAAATAAAATTATGTGCTTTTAAGGTATCTGACTTCCTTTTGAGATTACTGGTTCTTGCACATGGCTGTCAGAAGCACTTTAATGTTGCTCTTGGTTCATTGTCATCTATACGTTTTTATTCCTCTTAACTGCTACATACCATAAAATTAAGTGTAGGCTAAGATTCTTGAAATATATATGGCTACACTTCATCACTGCTACTATTGTTATACTAGATAGATCTTTCCGGGTGTATCAATCACTTCATCTTCCTGTCATCACTACAAGGTGAAGAAGATCTTTAGTCAACGGGCATTCTTGTAGAAAATATTGGGGAAGTGTATGAAAAGAAAGAATACCCAAAATATGATGGAATTGCTTTACCATTTAAAATATGTGTCATCAGCTGAAATTATTATTTTTGTCAATTCTGTTTGACATCCGAAACAAGGCAATTAAATAAGTACTGTTTACAAGCCTCTATACACAATAAGAATACACAGCGCTATATGAAAAAAAAAATAATTATGTACCATTTTTAGGCATTATGTAGAAATATGTGCCTAACTTACTATATCCACTACTATCTGAAATAAAAACCTGATCACAGATTGAAGATATTCTTTACCTAAGTCTGTAACCCAGTGATTGGAACACTCATCTAAAAAGGACAGCCTTATCTGTAATTCCTGCACTTCAACTCAAATCAATATCCATAGCAGATAGTGTGTGTGTGTGTATGTATGTATATATATATATTTTTTTTTTTTATTAACCACGTGCTTGTATGGCAGTTTATGTAACATCTCTCCACTGTGCAAATCATTTGCAGCTAAATTTCTGGGCCAGTGTTCTATCTATGCAAACTTCTAAAATACAAGACACGTACTAATGACTGGTATTAAGTTTGTGTAGTACTCAACGTCTCTTATTAAACAGAAGACATTTTTCTAGATTAGCCAGTAACAGAGCTGGTTTAGAAACAGTATACATGGCCTGCAAAATACAAGGATTTAAAATTATTTATTTTAAACATTGAAACCTTGAGAATCACAGCACTCACTTGGGACAGGAAAGCTGTCTTTGTCCAGCCAAAACAAGCCAGTATCCTGTAATGCAGCTGGCTATGCAGAGACTAATGATTCTTTTTCCTCTTGTTTTAAACACAAGTTCTACTCTAATGCTGAACATATGAAAGCACTGTTACTGGCACAGAGCTGTGAAAAGTTTTGAACTCATAGTTCTCATACTCCATAGTTCTCGTAACAGAATAGTAGTGAAATATAGTATCTCAAAGCTAAGTAAGTGCTCTGGACAACATGGAAACTGAAGACAATGAATACATAATGACAGAAAATTTAACATGCATATATAACTGAACCTTGTTAATAACCTCGTTAACAAAAATAACATACTTCCAACTGCAAAATCTTGATTTTAATATGTAAACATTTTAAATATGAAATATGTAAATATTTTAAAAACACACCAGCTATTCATACTGCATACATCTGCATGCTATACTAATACAGAGGCATGCAGAGAAATACACCCATGTACACACATTCTAACACTACACAAAGACATAGAAATAGGCTTGAGTTTATAAGCAGAGTAGGTACAAGTGATAAAATACACAGAAAACACGTTACGTTGGACAATATTGCGTGTTGTCACCGAAACATACTTACCATTTGCAGAAGATCAGAAGAAACCATCTGCATGCAACACATTGCTGTTGCCAAAGCACAGACAATGGTGGAGATGATATTGAGAGCGCACACACTGAACAACAGGTCCTGTGAAAAGACATACAGCAGAATATCTTCTCTTATCTCAGGAACACAAAGGACAGGAAATATTTTTAGCAATTTGGTAATAAACAATGTCAACTGCTATCAATTGATACGGTCTCAATTAACTGTGTAGAACTCATTCAGCTAGCAACAATTTTTTTAAACTAGTCTGAAAAGAGTACAATTACAGAAACAAACATCTTCCCTTCCACAGATTTCCTCAGAAATATTGATATATCAATTTTTCCAGTCCCGTGAAAGAAAAGACAAATTCCTGCTTTCACAGTGGAGTCCAAGCTACAGCTATGATAAGAAAACTGCTATGAAACGGACTTCTGATTTAAAAAAAAAGAAAACATATATGGAAACTCCACTGCTTTCAGTAGTTGAAATCTACCACTTAGGGTTCTGTGTAAAAAAAAAAAAAAAAAAAAAAAAAAAAAAATTAAATTATAAAAGAAGTGACTAAATCAGGGGATTT
>JANIJG010024204.1:1789-16509 GCA_024611175.1 Megaceryle torquata | reverse complement strand
GGTGTAGGACTCTACACTTATCCTTGCTGAATTTCATGAGGTTTGCCTTTGCCCAGCTCTCCAGTTTGCCCAGATCTCGCTGGATGGCAGCACAGCCTTCTGGTGTATCAGCCACTCCTCCCAGCTTAGTATCATCATCACACTTGCCAAGGGTACGCTCTATCCCTCCATCCAGGTCACTGATGAATATGTTGATAAGACATCTGTGGTCATCATCTCATTTCTTTAAATCTGATTCTTAATAAACCTTTCTAACCCTTTCGCTAATTTTGTAAACAGACAGGATTTGCTTTTACCTTCATTTGGCTTGAATTAAGTCAACTAACTTCTAACATAGGACAGAGTTCTAGAAATGCAGTTACTGTTAAAAATCAAGATACTGAGATGCCAACATTCTCTAGCAGCACAGAATATTGACCCGGAGTATCCAGAGAAAAGCAAGGAATGTTATTTCCAGAAGGAGTTTAGGAGTTATTAATCCAGAAAACTGCATAGGAAGTGCATCTTCTGGTGAAAAACAAAAATCAGTAAATCTCTCCACTGTAAAACAGGGCAGATGGACCAGACTTGGGTGCCTGCAGATCTTCATGGCAGTTTGTCAGATCATGCAAATACACTATTTTTACTGGAGATGTGCACACAAGACTACAAGTATAGTATCTTATAAATAAAACTGTAAATCCAACAGTTCACTGTCCTTGAAATAGACTGTCCTCAACTCTTCCAACAGTGAAATGGCTGAGTATTTTTGTCCATTTTACTGTAACATATAATTTTGTGCTGCAATTCCACTGCTCAAATAATCACAGGAATTAGCACTAATCTCACAGACCACATATTTAGTCAGCTTTTGCAATTAGAACTTTTATCTGTTGGGAGTTTCCAGCATTGGACACTTTTAAGATTCAGCTGGACAAGGTGCTGGGCCATCTTATCTAGGCTGTGCTTTTTCCAAAATAGGATGGACCAGATGATCCTTAAGGTCACTTCCAACCTGGTAGTCTAATGATTCTATCTATGCATGTACATATGTGTGATCATAGATATTGCAGTGCTAACTCTTGTGTCCTCACTAAAATGCTTGGATATTTAAAGGAAAAAACAGACACCACCAGACAAAGGAGCACAAAGAGACAATTCAGAGCAGAGATGACAAAAAAAGTTTTAGAAATTTTCAAAACAAGTATATAAAAAAACCCCACTCAATACCACACAAAGCACGATCAGGGCACTATTTAGATACACAACACTGTTAACCACTGTTATTTTTCCTTGCCCTGTTTGATTGGGAACAAGATCAGACAGGTGATATGTGCACAGTTAATTGTTCTGTTCACAATGCAGCTCCCATAGCTGCTACCACCAAAAAAAGCAGATAAGATTTAGGGGAAATGTGACATTTTTACACCACCCTCAATAAAGGAGCATGAAAACTACATATTGTTATACATAAAGGTGTATAATCTTAACTTTGATACTCTACACTTTCTCTCCCTCTGGTCCCCAAACAACAAGCACAATTGAGCTTTTGGTACTAAAACATCTGTTCTTTTAAAATAGTTAATTAGTTAATAGTTAATTGCATTAAAGAAGGTGAGACTTATCACTGTCAGTTGTTTAGCTAATGAGCCATAATCTTTTTTCTTACGGGCGTAGTAGGATGATGTTCTTAAATTTACATCCAGAAACAGAGAGCTCTCAAAGGCAAACAAAAAGTAAATGTAGAATTAAAACTGAAAAAGACTTAAGAAACTTTCTGAAAAAACTTATTTTCCTAACTACCTTCTCTTAAATGAAAAATTCTGACCATAATTAAAGCTGCACTCGGACTATACTCACAGGAACTCTTGTGTTTAAATCAGCCCTCTGCAAGTGCAAGAGATATGTCAACATTTCCTTTTACAAATGACTCAGTTATATATTTTTTAAAAATGTATTTTGTGCTTCTATTCTGATTGCTGTATTATTGGTTAGAAATCTTGCCCTGATTTCCAGCATATGTCAGTTCTACTCAGTTCACATGCTGACAACGTCCTCAAAGATAAACAGTTCTTTTCTCTGTCATTAATGTTTACTCTATCCATGTATTTACAGGAAGCAACCATATGCTCCCTAAGTCTTAATATTTTTAGGATTAGCAAGTTAGCTTTTTCTGTAGGACAGCTTTCATGGTTTTGCTCATACTTTGAAGAATGTCCAAGGTTTTTTTTCCTGCATTACCTTCTCATAACATCTTTCACTGAAACCACACTGCTGAATACAGTCCTGAATATAGCATTCTGAGGAGCAGTTAATTATTATTTTTGACCAGCAATGTCAAGTTATGCTTTTTTTCCACTTACTAAATTCCTGCTACCCAGTAGGTTTTTGCTCCCATAGTCTCCTTTCTCACCTTCATTAAAACCCGAGGCAGAGCTCGTACTTAATTTTGGAGTCATATAACATTGTTTTAATTTCTACCTGATTCTTATTACTTAGTAGCTGATTTTTCTTTTTTCTTAACAAAGCTGAAGAAGTTTTAGATATTTATTAGATATGTACTTTTTGTAGGATTTCTACCTGTTTTGAACTTTAAAATACAGCTTGAAATGTCAACACAGCTTAGCACTATATTATAGTACAAATACCTATAGTGTATATCCCTAAGATCCTTATCACACTGAATTTCACTACTTTGGCTCCGTTATGTTCTATTGACTTCAATGAAATACATACTTAGAAATTGACAGCCACAGATGCAGAGTTATTTCTGTCGATCACTAAATTAAACCTAAAATTAATCAATATCTGTCTCTCAGGCTAGGGTTGTTTTCTTTGATCAATTTTTTTCGTGGTTTCCTTATTATTTTCAAACCAACATAACACACTATCTTGCTAGTTTGTTGACAGTGAAGTGAAGCAATGATGTGGGCAATTACACTGGAATATACCTTGCTCCTACCTGTGTTGTAACATAAAATGCTACAGGATTTAAACTTCTAATATAGCAGAGCAGTCTATAAGCACGTTTCCAGCATTATCCCAAAGAATACTTAGTATTCTCTCCCAAAGTAACTTCCATCTGAAATACCAATACTTTCTGTTAGCAGTACATCATGAAACACTTCATCATTCTAATACTTCTGTGTTTCTTTGTAGTCTACCATAACATTACTAAACAGTGCAAACCACCACCTTTGATTCTAGCTTTCCTGAATAGCAATATGAAAGATACCTGTTCTTACACCTTCCAGAATCAGTCACATAAAAATTGAATAAACTGTTAATTCTTCTTGTAACACACCTTTAGGGTCAGCCTCACAGTATTACACTCCTGCAGAGGGTTCAGTTTCAGCGTTTCTCCCAGGTTACTGCAGCCTGATGTTTGATGCTGCATTTCACAGCAAACACAGACACCGTCGCTATCAAATTTAATCTGTGGAGAAAAAAAAAAAGGCAAGTATAAATCAACAGAAATATACTCCCCAAAAATGATATTCACACTTATTGTGACAGTACTGACTATTAAATGCAAAATGAAAATGTCTTTGCAGAATTCCCTGAAGCCAAATGCCTTACATTGGTTAATATAAGCTATAAAACCAGGTAAAATATAGAAAGAGGATCCAATAGCAAAGAAGAGTGTTACCTTCTATGCCTCTTTTTGGGGGGAAAAAAAAAATTTAAAAAAAATTGCTTTTCAGGGGCAGATGAAACAGGAGTAACTCAACTGAATAAACATCAAATCATACCCAACAGGGAAAGACAAAAAAATAATACAAAAGAAGTCAGAAAATATGTTTGTGATCATGGCTGCATCATGTAAGTTACACTTACACATACATGGAAAAATAATTACAAAAGAAACCATGCCATATACTTGAGAAAATAGAACACAAGAAAAAGCAGAGGAAGTAAGAGGTACATGTCATCTCATATATTTTTACTTCAGAAAAGTTTTGTTCTCTACTATGTTCAGTTTGTCTTGAATACAATAAGCACTCAATGTTTTTACATTTTGAAAAGAATTATGCATTCTATTCTTTGAAGACTTGCATTAAAGTATGCCTTGCTAAGAATACCGAATCCTGGTCATTCTCAAAATGTAAGTTAAAATATTTATGAGTGATTCTAAAATAATCCCATTCAGCTCAATGAAAATATTGATTCTTCCTCAGTGTAACAAAAACAAACAAAAAAAAACCCAACCCAAACCCCAAAACAAAAACACATTACAAAAAAACACATCAATGTTTATTTTTCTGCTTCCTTCCAACAAATAATTTTTTAAGCCAAAATTTAATTCTGTACATTTTTTTACCTAGCCTGATATGAACCATCACTCCTTTAAATTTTCTCAATTGGTATTTCTATCCTTTCTCCATTCCCATTTTTGCAGGCTATTTAAAAGTCTAACAATGGGATACAATACCTTAAGTTCTCCAGGTCACTAGTTGAAATTCAATCTGGGAAAGTGTTGAGAAAAGTAATTCATACCACGTGGGAGTCCCTCGAACTCTGAATTTAAAAATACCAGATCTCAGGTTTCTATACTCCAACTATCAGTAGTAAGAATGACACTCATGAGAAACTTGTAATGAAAAAAAGACTGAATTTGTGCATACTCAATCAGTCCTATATTCCTCCAGGTAAAGATAGAGTACAGTGGCTGTGTGGTGAGAGATCTGCATCACCATATTACTTACTCTTTTACATTAAAAAAAAAAATTCAGACACAAATCTGAAAAAATTTCTTATTGCAAATATGCATTTATCAATTTTACTCCAAATTCTCCCTAGGATGTTGCCAATTTCCTAAACAAAGATAGACAACAGCATTACTTGTAGAATTACCCCACGCAGTCTTATACATTGAATCATTTCAAAAGAGTATTTCATTACTGCTTAAGACCTCACAGAATGTTGAAATTATTCATATAATTTTAATAGCCACATTTTTTAGTGTCACTCCTATCAAGTTTATCTAATACTCTCTGCTCACATGCTGGTGACCAGAACAATAGCTGAAAGAGCAGAAATAAAAGTCCATGAAAAAAACCCCACAACATAATAAACTTTACCACATGAGATGCAGATGAATGAATGCTTGCCATATGCAGTGATGAAGGCATGCTCGGGGCAGGGTGCTATCTCAGTGGGCTTCAGTTCCTGAGACTTCAGACTGCCCTTTAGCCAGTATAATTTGTAAAAGACTTTAATAAAAAAAAAAAAAAAAAAATCTGGGTATGGAAAATACACCATTTCACATACACTCAAAAGCAACACTGGAAATAATTGTCTATGGCAGATCACAGTGACTGGTCATACCCTAAGCCATAGACACTGTAAAAGAACTAAAAAGAAAAAAAAAAAGTATTTAGTTTGAGTACCTTTATAATAGTTGTGTCATTTCCAATTAGCATACAATTGAATTCACAAAGCTACTTTAACAATTTCAAACAGTGTGGCATTTTTTCAATTCCTGTAATCTTCTAATACACTCTTTTCTAAAGTGAAACATCTGAACAAAACATGGATTCTGATCAGATAACCTCAGCTCTTCAGATCAATGGGAAATAAAAAGCACTAAATGCCACTGGGGAGGTCTTGCTCTTGAACCTCTCTGGAAATTGTGTCAGCCATTAGATAAATGCTACAAAGAAAGTTCGCAAGTTACACTTTGAATTTAGAGTTGTGTCAAACTCTGCAGATAGAATGCTACAGCACACTTGCATAAAGCAAATCAATATAGTCTTTGGCTGCTAAAAAGTTTTAATAACGAGGAAAAATGACTTCAGACAAAGCTATCTTCTGCAAGATCATTTATTCTCTGATTCATACTGGCTCTGTTCAATGAAAGATAGTCACTGACTCATCATGGGATGTATCTGACATTTCTAATATGAAACACAGACCCAAGTCTGCTTTTATCTCATATCATGAACAGGTGTCACAGAAATAAGGTTGAAAAGAAAAATACTTGCTTGGTCAAGATTCCCCCATCTATGAGAGATCCTAGACTCAATCTGAACGATGTTCATTAAATTTGTACTGCCCAGTAACTCTCCCTTTAATTCAGTTCTTAAAAACAGTTAAAAGATAACTGCTTACGTGAAAGATCCTGCAAAACACCTTAAAAATCATGGCATATTCAAAACCACTTAAAATTTGCAAACAAATTGCAAACCAAAACTCTATTTTAATCTTAGGCATACATTTTCAGAGAGCTTTTAACAATTTGCCCTACTGTGCACCTTTTCTTTCAAATGTTTGTGAAACAACATCTTTACTAACTTGTGTTTTGGTAATGGGGAGCAGTAGAAAAGACTGAGCATGCCACTGCATTCATGCTTTCAACAATACAGCAGCTGAAAGCAGTTGAGCCCTTGTACACCATCCCTGCCCTCTTGCTGTCTCACACTTGTGCAGAAAAGATCAAGAATTCATACAGCTATCCTGCGACCTAAATAGTGTCAAAACTAGGTGTTTGGGTTTGTGTTGTTTTGTGTAGTTTTTTTCCTGTGTGGGAGTGGTTTACTTTTAGTACAGATCAGTCTTCACTGTGTGACTTCATAAACAGTGTAGCTGTATTGTTTGTGCTACTGTCTGGTACAGGGAGAATGAGTTGGGAATGCTCCTTCCATCTGCAGGGCTGGTGTTTGCCAGACTCAGACACAATTACATCAGCAGTGCCTCCAAAACTGTGCTGTTTCTCTTCTTTCTGCTGTGTTTAAATCTCCTTTTGGTTGGCAGAGCTCAAGAATAAAGCATCATTCACTTCATCCCCTGCACATACTCCCCATCATCCTGTGTATGTTTGCACTCCACATCATGATTCTTACTCATACTAGTAAGCAGTCAGTAACCACAGCACAGTTTGTGTACTTCCATGACAGTTGTGCAGCACACCCTCATGCAAACCATAGTTAATATTTCAAATATCAGCCAGAGCTGCCTACATGCATAAATTGACTTCTATTTTGTCCTGCCAGAAAACAGTACTGTTACTTCAAAAGTGCTAAAACTCATTAAAATCTGACTTTTATGGAGCAGAGGATTAAAAAAAAAAAAGTAAAGCATCCTTCAACAATAAAGAGCACAGGGAACTTTGGACTTATTAAAAATACATACATAACACACCCACACAAAGCCCTCTGTGTTACCATAAAGTAACAAAAATGTGTGCAGACCAGACTTTTTTCATTTGTACCAATTCAACAGATTCTGTCTCGGCATTACACGGTCTTAATAAAGAAGGAATTACTGCTGAGTGCACACACATTCCCACCAAAACCCATAAATTAGGGATGAAGTTAACAGTGTTATTTGCATTCTACCCTTTCCGTATTAAAAATGTAAAACTTCTAGTGAAAGTACTACTAGATTTTATTTTTTCTTTTAAATCAACTTGCATGGGTTTTTTATAGGAAAACATTTTATAGGAAACATAAAAACAATAGGATAAAATTTCAAAACAAAATGTAAAAGTTCCAAAGTTGAAAACAAGGCAGTGAAGTGCAAGAAAACCTCACTGGTATGCTTATACAAAGGAACCTGAGTCAATTATAGCACCTTAGGCAAAAAGGAAGAGCAGGAGGGTCCAGTAAGGAATGCAATTGAGTGGTCAGGAAGGGAAAAAAATCAATGGGTGAATAAAAACAAAAAGAAAAGTACATATATTTTCCTGGAATTTTAAAAATTATTTTACAATATGCACAGAACTGAACACAAAACACAAAGAAACCTCCATTCAGGAACTGAACTATGCCATCCATCTCTATGTGAACCTGCTTTGCTTCTCCTTGCTTTGTCTATTCCAGCTAAATATAACTTGGGGGGGGCGGGGGGCAGTAGGCAGGGGGGGGAGTCTTCCTTGATATGTTACTATAACCATGGGCCAATTTCAGCCGTAGAAGTGAAAAATAAATTATAAGCAATCTTTCTATACAGAGATGCTATCACTAATACTCTGAATAATAAGCAGCTGTAAATTTGATTAAAACTAGACTGTTTAAGTCAATAAGCAACCTACAGTAAGACAGGGACACCCAGTAAAGACAAAGACTAAGAAATAAAACATCAACAAAATTCTATCTTGTGCAGTATAAGAATATACAAGAAAATACACAAATTGCTCCACTCACATACGTTAAACACGATTTTTTTTTTTTTCAAAAGAAATTCATAAGACAGAAATGTTGTTCCTCATACACACATTAGTGAACAGCTTGAGTGTGTAACTGTTCTGTACACATCCTATTGTCACTGACCTGAAGCAGTATCTTGAGATTTTGGCAGCAGAATCTACAGTTAAGCACAGGAAAAAAAAAAAAATCCAAACAAATTTTCATAACAAGCCATTAAAGCCACTGCTTTATTTTTACTCCTCACTGCTGTATGTCACTAAGCCACAGGATAAAGAGCACAAATACAAAATTCAGAAATTATGTACTCAGAATGGTAACATACAGTAAAGTACATTTTTCATATTCACACAAAAATATATATTATGGAATCTGCAATAAATTTCAAGTGTTTAAAGCAAAATAAGACCTTTGTCTCTCATTCTTTAAATACTACTCTACATGTGAAATGCTTCTGAATTTAAACTCCACAATACAGTAGATACTATTATCACACTTCAAGCCATACATTCAGTATGAATGAGTTTGACAAAAATACTAGAAGAAAAACAGAATTTATTTTTAATATGACTTTTGTACTGAACTATGATTGGAAATTTACCAGTATTTTTCTGTTTGGGACAGTTACACTGAATAACTACATCTCCAACTGCATGCTTACAAAAGGTGGATTTTAACTCCTAGAGCTGCATCACTGTCAAGTAAACTTGTATCCTACAAGGCAATCAAAGGATTTAGAGCTCTCCAATAATGTACAACCAGTCACACACTGCAGGACTGCTCAGATCCCCAACACTGAAGTGAGCCATTTAAGGAATTAGCATGAAATATAAGCTTAGAACAAGCTGTTAAGAAATTGGTATTTTTCCTTTTTGAGTGAAAAACAGTAATAAAATAATTATGTTCAATAAAATATATTACCAAATTCTGAGTCAAATCCTGCACTTAAGGCAGTGTTGTTCACTACAGTGCCTCTCTCCCAGTGGGTGGTCTACAAGAACAGAACTCCAGAATTTCCTATGTATGAGTACTTCAACATGGCAATATAACATGCAAGTCCACAACCTGACTGACTCTGAGTAAGGAAAATCTAAAAAGTAAGGTCTTGGCAGAAGAAACTGTATCTTTTTGAGACAATTATGATATGATAAAGTCACAATGAAATGAAATTGTCCTCATCTAGTACAACACACTGTGGCAAAGTTGCTTAGTATTTCTTTATCCTCTGAAAGCTGAAACTAGCAGTTTGAACATTTGGTTTTTTCTTCTTTTTCCAGCTCCGTGTTTCACCAGTCCAGAGAAAAATTTGCACATTCCACCTGTACCAGGAAGGTGAAGCACAAATGAAATGTAGCTGATGTCTTTTAGTTTACTAGCCAATTACACTGGCTTTGTCAAAAATGCACGACACTATTTGCAAGATTCTTGCTTAAGCAACAATCTTCCATTAACCTGAACAAGCAAAGGTTTCCTTTAAATTCTGCCAACAGAGAACAAGTGGGGAAAGTACCTCCTGAGGAAGTTCCTACATGCCTGTCCTGGTTTGAGTGAGAACAGAACTAATTCTCTTCCGTGATTTCACTTTTCAGCTCAGTTCTTCTAACTAAATGCACTATCTGAAGTCAGCAGCCTGTTTTCACAGGCAGTGTCTGCTGCTGGCAGTGATAACAGCCCATGTTTAGAGTTACTACCAAGGCACACTGCGGGGTGCGGAAAGTGAAAGGCTGCACCTGCAGAGAGGAGCAGACAGGGCAGGTGACCCCAAACTGACCAATGACGTATTCCAGCCCATATACATCATATTCAGTATAAAGCAGAGAGATCAGGAGGGTCTAGGGCTTGCTAGTTTTGTTTGCTTGCTTGCTCGCTCGCCTTCTCTCCAGGGGCTCCCAGGCTCTTCTCCCCTCTTGTCCCGCTTTGCCAGTTTTGCTTGGCTTGGCTCAGGTCCTCTTTCAGTTCCTTCCTCAGAGCATCCAAGGAGGACTCTGTCCGTTCTGCCTTCAATCCTGATCTGTGTGTTCCTGAATCTGGTTGATTCCAGAATCCAGCTCCTGAACACAGCTCCTGTCTGCTGCGGGGCCCAGTCTGGGACTCCCCCGGTGCCTGCTCCACATCAGTGGTGATGTTGATGTAATTACCATCAGGGGGTTGGGTTTGATACTGGTTTTGTGTATACCTGTACATATTCTATTTTTATTATTATTCTCATTAAAGCTGTTCTAGCTTCCTTTTCTAATCACTAAGTCTCTCTCCCTTATTCCTTTGCTCTTCCCCTTTGGGGCGGGAGGGGGGTTAACAGAGAGCATCTGTTATAGGTCTAAGGGGCCACCCTGACCCTAAACCGTGACAATGCCCACCTAACAAACCTCTTAATTCAATAATGCTTACCCAAGAGCAAAGCCTGCTTCCACTTGCAAACCCTCTGTCTACCCTCTGAAAGCATCTGTATGATACCACACCCCTCCTTCATTGTTAATTAGAACAAGACTAGAGAAGGCAAGACAAGGGAGGGGAGAAGCAGCGTAAATACACAGTAGAACCACCCAAGGCTGGCTGGAACATCACATTTCCAAGTGGAAAACATGCACTAAAACACTTTCTTTTTCCCCAAAAAAAGCTGAAAAGAAAAAAAAAAAAAAAAAAAGAACTCTTTCTGAAATGGCTTTTTTTTTTTTTTTTTCCTTTTCCGTTTCACCTTATTCAAAATAAATTTATTCCTTTTCAGAGCCAGGAACTCAAGAGTCTCCCAGATCAACTATTTCATAGGGAAAACCCTCCCTTCCTCTCTTTGGGGTCACTGCACTGCTGGTTTTCCATTGAGTCAGCTATCTGTCTCCATCCACCTGGTTCTATAAAGCTGTCACCCTAACCACACCTGGAAATGAAAATACCATAGAAAGCTTAGCAGTATATCTAAGCTTTTCTAGACTGCCTAACTGACGGAGGTGCAGACACCCCTTTGAAACAAGATCGGAAATAGGAAAACAAAACACAGGCTTAAAATGTGAGTAAACAAGGTGAAGTCATGTGACAGGTCACACTCAAATGGTTTCCTATTCTGTATTTTTCTTGTGCTTTTTGAAATACTTGCCAAGACATTTTATATTATTTTAGCTTAGTTTTATTAAAAATATTGTGTGCAAATGAAAGCCTGAAGGCTTTTACTGGATGGAAACCTTAGAACAAAGGAAGCAAACAACAGATGAATAGAAAATGTGCAGAAGCACTAAGAACTAATTTAAGTTGGCAAATAAAATACTAACGTGCACAAACCAAAACATTTCTATCAGTACATCTGTGAAATACACCGGCTATATAAGGAGTTATTGGATGAAGTCTCGACACTGCTGACACCAAATGGTGATCCCTGCATTACTTTGATGTGGCCTGTATTCCACCTATTCTGCTTAAGCACCATTTGTACCATGACACCAAGAAGCAAGTCTTCCTCATATGACAACTTACTTTTGACAAAACACTGCAAATACACTAGCACTTGAACTCTTAAACTTTTCCCAACATGATTTTTCACATTGTAAAGCCTATAGATGGGTCTACTGAACACATACTGTTTTAAAGGACTATGTGTATAAAAACCAAACAAATGAAAAACAAAACCTATTGCCCTTTTTGAGAGACTTGTTTCTCATTACTCACCAACTGACATCCTTCCAGGGACTTTACCAGCTGAGCATTCTGACAAGAGAGAATGGAACCAGCCAAGTTCAGCATTACGCACACTGCAGACAGCAGCATGAAAAACGTTATCTGGAAAAAAAACCAAACAGCCCATTATTATTCACTGCAAGTGGCAAACAAGAAAAAAAGTATCCTTTAGACCTTCAGCAACTTTCAGCCTGTCATACCACTACATGGATGGTAACATTTTAAAGAAAAAAATTGGATGTTGTCAGATGAAAGAATACTCTAAGTTTCACACTGTAAGAGAAAGCTAACTCAAAACTAGATTTGACTATCATCCATTTCCCTCCAGCCATTTCAAAATCATCCATTTATCTCCCACTTTTATCACACACTCTTAAAATTTAATGGGTTTTATGAACAAGCATGACCAGTTTGTACAAAAGTAAAAAAAAGTTATTAAAATTCTGAATACACATATAACTACTTGGTTTTTAAAGAACAATTACAATTTAAGCAGCATCCTCCATTGTGTATTTATTCCTTTACAATCTTTCACTGTTCTCACAAGATGTTATCTTTCATCAATGCATGTGCCATAAATATTTTAGCAACCTTAAATCCTAAATGTTCGCATTATTTTTAAGTGTTTTTTCTAATGAAAACCAGGAATTTGAATATTTTCCCTTCTTCACTAACCTAAGCTTTATTTGACAGGAAAAAAAAAAAAAATCATAAAATTGGTATATATATAAGGGTTAAATTATATCTCCATTGCATATTTTGAAAGAAAACAAGATTTCAACCATTTTTACAATATAGGAGTGTTAAATTGTAAAGACAAAGAATCTGTGACAAATCTGTGTCGAAACTTCTAGGATCAGTGACATACTGCTACCATGTAACAACAGCCAACTAGATGAAGTCCGTGTCTCTAGAGACTGTCACATATGCAGAGAAACACTGTTACTGTAAGTAGTATAAGATCTGCACTAATGAGTATCTTGCAGAGTCAATATTTATATATCACCTCATTTGATTACTATTCCTTAATTTCTGCAATCTTCACCATTGCAGCCCAAGAGCTTTATGCACTTATTTTTGCTAATACGGCCAAAAAAACAAAACCCCAAACTTGTTTGAGTGATAGTTAAAACATTGAGCTTTCTAACATACTATGCATGATTTTTAACATAACTGTTCTAGCCATGTAACTGCAAATTCATTTGAACAGTTAATGGAACTTTTACCCAAAATAGGAAATTGACTTTTCATTTTTCTGTTGCTTATTTTTAATGTTGCCAGTATTGCATCTGCTAACCTGGCATCGCAAATTTTCCCGGAGTAAGTCCATATCATTGGTTGTATCATATTCCTTTTATGAGGCATAGATATGTTCCTGAAAAATCACGTGTTTAAAGAAGTCCTGATCGCCTTACAGAAAGGAGTAGGCAGGTATATGAACAGACACAAAATTTTTTTGATTCAAGAAACACTACACACCTTTTCTCTGACAAGTACAGTTTAAATGTGAAATTTCAGCCATTTCAAAAACACCAAAGTAACAGAAGGTGAATATCCTCTAACTTGATGTTGATTGACTTGAGTAGGCTCACAGAAAATGAAAAATGATGCTAAGGCTGATAAAATCTAGTCCTTTGCTGATATACAACCTCCATATAAAGTCATCATAACTGTGTACAATCTCAAGATCAACCCCCCTTTATAATTCTCCTGCTACAACACCAAATAGCAGTTAATTCTTGACAGTTAAAACACTTTGTTATTCAGTCATCCCCTCATCCCTGGCAGAACCAATGTAGCCCTTGATGCTCAAGGATCCTTCCCCAGCTAATTAAGTCTACAGAGTTCTGAAAGCTCACATCTGCTCCAAACACTTTTCATTGGTCACATACCTTCAGGAAAAGAAGAGTCGCAAAAAGTTTTTGAACATTACAACACATACTGTTTTTGAAAGGCAAACAAACAAAACACCCCTGGAATTTCCATGTTATTAACCAAAGGACTGAAGCTGTGTTACAAATTTAGTTGCCAGCTTTGTATTCTTCCAGGCATCACAGCTGACAACAAGGTTTCTAACCTATGTCCTGTTAATTATCTTTAAAGTACTTTGTATCAGCATCCATTAACAATGAAACTTCTGTTGGCATTTTCCAAAGTAACCTCTTCCTCTTGTCACATGCAAAGACAAGAGAGAAGGACACAGCACTGTCAAATTCATGTAACAGGCTCTTACAATTTCTTCTCTTCTCTGTGGGTCAAAGTCTCACATTCTGTATAGAAGCTGCATTTAAAAGTGATAGCCATGAGTGACACAGTCATATATTAAACACCGAAGTTGTCTTTCACACCTGTCTTCCCACTTTTGCTATTTTATGCCTCACTTCTCAGTGTCCCTGGCAAGGCACTACCTAAGCTGGCTGGACATGTAGCTCAAAGGGAAAACTTGTGTCTTGTGCAAGCCTTTTTCAACTACCCTGCCTCTTGCAGAGCACAGAGCTCAATAAAAGCAATTTAAGTATTTCCAATATCCTTACTTAAAAGACTTCTCAGCTAAATACCAAAAAAAGGTTTTCACTGATGGAATAGGGTACAGCTGTTATGCTGTTATCACAACTTTTGAGGTGAAGTTCACCACCATTCTGGAAGCCAGAACAGAGAAAAGGAGGCATAAAAATCGCAATCTTCAAGTCTGCTGCAATGACTGAACTTTCTTACCACTCATACTGTGCTTGGATTTTGGGTACAAGAGACTAAATATGGGTTGCAAACTCCCATGCAGGTAGTGTTTTCCTGATAAATATTGCCTGAAGTGATGCTTCAAAAGTGTAGGCATGAAGTTTACATTCCCCCTCCCCCCAAACAAAAAAAAAAAAAAAAACAAAGAAAACGATTAACTACTATCAAACCAAGTCATAATAATAATCTTAATAA
>JANIJG010024203.1:0-37508 GCA_024611175.1 Megaceryle torquata | reverse complement strand
GGCTGCGCGGCGGGGATGCTCCTGAGGCTGCCCCGGGGGCCGGGGGAGGGGATGGGGCTGTTGTTTGGGGGTTGCCGAGGTCCTCGGCCATCACCGGGACGCGGTGCCGGCCCCCCCCCGGCCTCCTGCCGCCGGCTCGTCCCAGCGTTCGCGGCGGGGAGCGCTGATTGCTCCGGGCATCGGCGCGGCCGGGGCCGTTCCCCGGAGGAGGGCGCAGACTCGGCCGGGCTTTGTTGCAAGAATTCAGAGATTAGCCTGGGAGGATAAAAAACCCCACAAGGCAGCAGAGGCAAGGAGAGGGAAAGGGAGGCAGAGAGACGCTCTGTTTTCGTATAAAACCAATCTTCCGTGGCCTGTTTCTAAGCCACCAGTAATAATTCTGTGACTCTTAACTGTGGGACGAGGGCCGCATCCTGCCCGCCCGGAGCGATGCGTCGTCTTTTTCCTCATCCCCCTCTTGCCTTGATCGGAGCATCCTTTCTGCTGGGGCTGCCTGGCCCTGGGGCTCTGCCGCCCGGCGGGTACCCAGGGGACTGGCTGTGGTGGTTGTTCTCCCCTTGCAGCCTCCCTGGAGCCAGGCAGTTTCTCCCTAAACGGGGAGCCAAAGTGTTTGGGTGGCTTGCAAAGTTTGGGTGCCTTAGTTGGAGGGGTTTCTGTTCTTACTATGCTCTGACGTGGGGAGAAGTGCTTTGATACCAGAGAGTTCAGGATGTTTTTATGAGTATCTCAGTATCAGCTTAATAACGTGATTTTTCTAAGTAAGTGCCTTTCCCGTCTGAACCTCTGCTGTAATCTTATTAACGTGGCCAGTGCCTGAGCCATCCAGTTTTAGCAAAATCAGGGTGGGTTTTTTGTTGGTTTTTTTTTTTTTTCCCCAAAGGATGCACAAAGGAAACAAAGGCTTTGGTGGTTCAAGTTTCCCTCTCTGCTTGCAGGTCGGAGATATTCCCCTAACGTGCAGCAGACCAGTGAGCTCTCCTCGCCGTCACTGCTGCAGTCCCACGGTAGCGCTTACCCAAAAAGGCAATAGATTAGGATGCAGCAAGTTCTCCTATATGGAGAAGAGGCAATACTGGTGCATTGCACAACCCTACATGCTGGGTTCCTCTCTCGTTGTGCCACAGCCGGCAGGAGAGCAGCTTGTGGGGGGCATGTCCGCAGAGCCAAGCCGTGAGCGATTATGGTAGGAGAGGTTGAAGTACCCTGGCTGGGCTTCCTTGAAGTGGTTCAGGGAGAAGAAATAGTGGGAGTGTGGCAGCATCAGCTGGGTACAGACCCTGGCTGGAGATGGGGCTCAGCCCCACGTTTTGGTGTCCTCACCACAGCTGTGACCCACGGCGGGTGCAGCTGTGCCGGGCCAGGTACCATTGTTGCTGTGCTGCAATCACCTGCTAGGTTTACAGCCACTGTGATGATCTGATCTCCAATGGAGAGGGATCTGGGAAGAGCCAGCCCCAGTGCAGCTTTGTCTGCTGGTGATCTGCGTGCTGGGCTTTCTGCACCCCTGGGGTGGCTCCTCTCTGTGCGGGGAAGGTGCCGACCCTAGCAGGGCCGACAGCGAGGCACGTGGGCAGCGGTGCCCTGTGTCTTACTGGCAACTGATGCCAAGCAAATGCAGCACTGGTGAAACCATCATCTGTGGGCACAGGGATGTTTTCTTTGCTGGACGAGGCCAGCAGAGGGTCATTGCCTTTTGAATTGCTTGATTCCCAACTTTCTGCTCCTCTCTCTTGGGTGCCCTCCCCTTTCTGCTGCACTCCCTCCAGAAAAGGCTCCAGTCCTCTTATTGCTCCCTTCTTGAGTTACCAGCCTGCCTGGGGTTTTGCCTGCTCGCTATGGGCCTCTTGCCGCTTTTTCAAGGTGCACCAGACCCACGTACAGGTGCAGGTGAGGCAACAATGCCTGGGTGGCTGTGCCATGGGGCAGTACATGGCCCTTCGTGTGGCCAGAGCCCAGAGTGCCCCAGCAGCTTGCAGCTGGTGGTACGATGCCTGTCATGAAGAGCTGTTGCTAATACTAGGCTCTGTTTGTTGAGTACTGCTCGTTCCACCTCTTGTCTCTGGGATTAATTACTTTTACTGAGTGTTTCTGCCCCTTTTCTGCAGCTCTTAAGGCGAATGTTCCCTTGTCTGTTGAAGCACTTCACAGGGCCCTCCCAGGCACGTCTGAGAGTGTCTGATTTATCTTCAGACCCCAGGAGATGGGAAAGATATTCATTTGCTTCTGTGTTTTGGGGAATCTGGGCAGAGAAGATGCAGGTAGGAGTGCAGGGTTGCACCGAGTACAGAGGGAGGGATTGATCCAGACCCCTGTGCATGGACCAGCTCAAGCAGAGGACAGCCATACCCACAAATCCATGGCCTACTCAAGAATTTCAGGGGGATCTGCTTGGGAAAGGTTTTACTCTGCAGCACTGCGATATTTTGGCACCTTTCTGTCAGTCTGGGGGTGACCATTCCTCTAAGAGCATCCCTGGTGTGTGGAGCCTTTTCCGTGTGCTGGCTGCCATGTTACTGAGCAGGTTCTTGGCCCTGCCTCGTGCTGTTACAGCACATCTGGGCACATGTTTCCAGGAGCCCATAACTGGCAGCTGATGACAGGGACCTGCTTTTCTCCCAGGGAGGTTCCCATGGCAGCGTGAGCCGTGGCTGCGGCATGTGAAGGGTTTCTCCCACGATGGGATTTCCTTCTATTGAGTCATTTTGTGTTTGTGTGATTTCCAGACAAAACGAAGCAAAGCCCCTTCTTCATTCTGCAGGATCAGAGGGACAGGGAGATGTCCCACCCTCTTCCCCACCCCATGTGGCTTTTCTGCAGATCCATCTCACTGGTGGGACACAGAGGACCTGCAGCCTGTGCTATGTCCCCTCTTTGCTCTTCTAATGCATGGTGGCTTCTTGCATCCCCTGGCCACTGTCCCTTCTGGTCTCTCTATCTCCTGTTTGTGGCATTTCTCTGGCCATGGCTCGGTTGCAGCAGTCTCAGGGTCAGCAGGCGGTGGGAGCAGCCGGGAGAGGAGCGTGGGACTGCTCACCTGCCAGGGCAGTCGCCCGCGTGGTGGTCATGATGAGGATGCTGCAGAGTTGCTGTCAGCGGCCTCTGTGAGATGCAAGAATGATTTTACTGCAGGTATTCAGAGCAGGTTGTCCTGAGCTCTGCTGGGAACTGGACACGGAAGGGCAGGAGCCTGGAAACCTCATCTCTTGGCTCCCCTGCCCATTCTGCTCCTGACTTAACGGTGCTGGGGGCCAGATTTTAATGGCACTTGGACACCTAAAGGCGCATAAGGCCATCTGAGGGCTTCTTCAAAGTGCTGGCTGCCTGAGTCCTGTTGATTTGGACCCATCACCACGTGCCTTTCAGCATCTCTGGGCATCTGAGTACCCAGGAATACCTGGCAGTGCCAGGCTCACCCGTCTGCCAGGCACTGGAGGGGAGAGCCCCACTGTGGGATGAGGATTTAACCTTTCTCAGGGGCCAGGCTGGTACCATATAGGAGTATGTGGGAGAAACCAATGCTGAGTGATAATAATAATGAATAATAAATTATGTAATTCTTTGTACTTCTATAGCGCCTTTCATCCAAAAGCTCTTAAAGTGCTATATAATCATTAATTTATTAACCTTCCTGATGCCTTGTTGAGGTAGCTTGGAGACACAGTTTTGGTTGCTGTGTCTTTTGTCCCAGGAGGTGATAACACCCGAGACTTGAAGGAACCGCCGTCTGCTGACTCCTCTTCATCAGGGATTTAAGCCTGGGCTTAACTTGGACCAGGTGCTTGCAGCTCAGAGCTGTGGTGGGATTTGGGATTGTGCTTAAGAGCCTTGGGGGGCTGCGGTCAAAGGGTTTTGCTAAGCTGGAGATTTCTGAAGGTCCTGGGTAATCGCTGCTCCCTGCAGCCTGTGTAAAGTCGTGTCAAGTGTATGTGTACAGTTCTGGGTGCAGAATACGTGTCATGGGTGGAAATGGCTTGATGTGGACTCCTGGTAGAGAAACTGGTAGAGAAACTCGATGCCGAGCATCCTGACTTGCAGCAGCACTCCCAGGCCAGCCCAGCCACGGCACTGGCAACCCTGAAAATGATGAAACAGGCCTAAGAACAGGAGGTTGTTTCAGAAGAGGACACTTTAGCTCTTTTTTTTTTTAAGTCATTCTGTGGGGAATTGGATTTTAGGGTTCACTTTTCACAGCTATTGCCTGTGTCTGGAACTACTAACAACATATTTTTTGAATGCCTGCTGCAATACCTGTGCAATCTGGAGTGCTTGGAGCTGTGTAGGTACAGCAGCATCACTGCTGGGACCGGACACAGGGTCAGGACGATGGTCCTGGGGCTCCCGAAGCTGCGATGAGGCTCCAGTGAAGGCGTGGGAGCAGCGGTGAGGCTGCCAAAACGACGCCCGCGACACTGGGAGGCCCAGGCTGTGGAGTGGGCGTGGGGAGAGGAAGATGCTCTTTTCCCAAGAACCGTATCCCACCCACTGTGAACTATTTTGTGGATTTTAAACTCACTCTGGCATCATCATTTTCTGCTCTTTTACAATAAGCTGCAAAATTGGCTCTGTTGCTCAACAGTAATGCATTGAATTAATGGGCATTAGTTTAAGAGCAAACTACAAACATATTGATTTGTAGTTACGGGGGACAGAGTGGTGGGTTGAATTCTGTTGGAAAGGAAAGAAAATTCTCCAGTTGCATCAGTTGTTAGCCAGGAAAATGGGTCGATTCCTTGCTGAGGGTACTGAGTTGAGACTTTGCTCCATCATGCTGTGGAAATGCGCTGGCCAGGGCGGTGGGCAGGAGTGGAGGGGCCAGCAGAGCAGAGGAGGGACCTCGGTGGATCCCTGCTGCTGGTATATTTTTAGCCTTCGAAGTGTTTGGCCCCAGGCACTGGGTTTCTCTGCCAGGTTGGTTCGTGTTGAAATCCCTCCTGTTGCTCATCCAGCAGAGAGCAGGGCAAGCTGGCCAGGTGCTTACGCACCCATTATCCCTCAGCGGCAAATGCTGGGTGAGATACCTAAAGCGTGGAACCGTTGCAGCACCAGCTCTGTGCCCTTGGCTCCGCTCAGCCCAACAAGCACCCGTTTTGGGGCTGCCTGCATAGCCATGGGCAGGATGCTGGTGGGCAGGATCTCACCTTGGGGTGGGAGCCCCGTGGGACCTGCTTCTGGGTCACTGGGATGCCCAGGCTGGTGCACAGTTGGTGTGTGAAGCTGAGGCTGGGCTGCTGCTGGCTGGTGGACCTGGCAAGTGTTGCCTGCGTGCTCTGGTTGCTCTCAGCCTGTCGTAGGATTTGCAGGATCCTAAAGGGAAAGTTCTGGGGGGAGGAGGAGAGCACCTGCCCAAGTACCCTGGAGATGTGCTGGGGAGAGGGGAGCAGAGTGGGTCTGCCATCCCAGGAGCGCCTCAGGGCAGAGTGATGGGCAGGACGCACCAGAGGGATGCCCAAGCGCCAGCTTTTGTTTGGGGCCTGTTTTTAGTGCAGCCACATGTAACCCAGAGCTGCAAAGGTGGCGGCTGCAGTGCAGGTTCATGGTGAGCTTGATGGGGACCTGTTGTGCTGCTTCTGGAGGGCTGCAGTGGTTTGGAGGCATCTCCAGCCCCTTCCCCAAGGAGAGCTCCCCAGCGTGCTCCTACTGAATCTTATAATTTGGCATCTCATGTGCACTAGGACCTGGGGCTCTGTGTGTAGATGCACGTGAAGCAAGTTTTGGGATGTCAGTAGCTAGTTTGGAGATGTCCCTGTGGTCCTCAGGAGGTTGTTGCAGCGCCAGGGTGGGAAGGGGAGATGTGACCGAGGGCCCCGCGGGCTCCCTCTGCGGCAGAGCGGAGCAGCTGTCCCCGCCTGTGCGGCTCAGGCATCAGAAGAATCACATTTCATTTATCCCCTGACATGTTAATGGATCTGCTTAACCACTCTCCTGACCTTTGCTGCTGCCGCTATAATTAAGGTTGTGAAACAAGAAGCTCTGAAGGCATCAAAGGAAGCGGCTGCTTCAGGGAGGAGCCCGAGGATGCGCTCGCTCCGTTATCGGGGTGACATTTGTGGGGTTGCTTTGTTCCTCTCTCCCTTTCTCATCCTCCTGGGTTTTCTAGGGAGCTGGCTGGAAAAGGGAGCCTGAGTCCATGCCCTGCAGCCCTGCCTGCTGAGGGCAGGGGTGCCTGGGGAGTGCTCAGCCCCGGGCATGGTGCACGTCGCTCCCATCACCACTGCTGCTGCGGGTCCCCCAGTGCCAGCACAGGGTTTCATCCCCACACCTCCTGCGCGTCATTCTCCCTTCAAGGCACAGTGTTGGTTTCTGTGTGGAAGGAAGGCTGCCTGTGCTTCATCCATCCACGTTTCTCCGGTGTCTCCTGATTGATGGACAGGCCCTGTGGAGATGCTCTGGGTGTTACCTCCAGTGGAGGAGTGGGGGGGTGTTTGGCACCTCCAGCACCCTCTGCTCTGACAGCCCTTGGCACAGCGTGGTCCCTGGGGAGGGGGCAGAGGTGGATCTGCTGCCCCTGAGGCTTTACCCTTCAGTGTCCTCCTGACCTTGCCGTGGCTCCAGACTCAATGGCTGAGTCAGATGTCCCTTCCCCTGCCCACACTGGGTCCAGAGGGGAATTTTCTCCTCTGCTTGGGCCAGGAATTGCTTTGTGGGTTGGGGACAGCACCTTGGAGCACCAGGCCATGCCAAAATCCTTGTAGCCGAGGTGAGGATTGAGCAGGGGGCAGAACACAGCTGGACCCCGCACGGCCAGGGTAGGGGGGACTGCTCCATCCCTGCTCCCAGCAGCACTGGGGATGCTCTGCCCAGCTGTGAGGCATCGCTGCACCAGCTTGTGGAGAAGCTGGGATTATATCCAGCCTGGGATAGACCTGCCACAGCCACCAGCTCCTGCACCGGGTGTGTTTCAGTCTGATTCATTCATTTCCAAACAAAGGCACCATCCTTCACCCTTCCTCTGCTGCTTTTGCTGCAAAGAGCGACAGCTGCTTTTTCCCTGAGCCCACTTTCCAAAGCCTGATGTCGGGCCTTTAAATATTTAATAAAGTCTAAAAAGGATTTTAACTGCGTATTGGCTTTCCTGTTGGTACCAGCCCCGGGGGAGATGAGAACAGAGCTGCTCATGGACCTGTTTATCCAGTCTGGGAGCAAGACAGACCACTAATGGCAACCTCCGGCGAGAAGAGTGCCAAACGCGCGGGCAGTTCTCTCCGCATATTGCTTCGTATCTCAGCAGTAACAAATGACACCAGTAACGCTGTCGGGCTTGTGCTTTGAATGTCTCGGAGGCTCCTGGACCTACCGTCATCCTGGCGATGATTGTGTCTGATGGGGAGAGAAGCCAAACTGGGCAAGTGCACGGGGCGATGGGCAAGCTGGCAGAAGGATGTCCTGTCTGACAGGTAGGCAGCTCTGGCTGTGTTGATACCTGCGCGGTGAGGCTGCTCTGACGTCCCTTTGCAGTGGCACATTGCAGGGACAGGTACCTGAGTGGGGAGGACCCCAGCATGAGGACACCCCCGGCGTGTGGGCGATGTGGCTGGGAGCAGGGACTGGGCACTGTCGGGGTGCACGGAGCTGAGATGGGGGCATGGTGGTTTGGGCAAGCTGCTGCAGGTCATCTCTGGGAGCCAAAGATGTCATTGTAGGGGCTCTCGCTGTGGTTGTTTCCATGGGGGTGATGCTGGAGTCGTGGCTGGGTTTTGCTGGGATTCTGTTTTAATGCTGCTTCCCCAAAGCGAGCCCTGCGCTGGGCCAGGAGTGTGAGCGAAGCCCAGCTCTGGGATGCTCTGTGGTGTTGAACTGGGATGTTGGTTATGTCGTTAAACCTGAGTTTTAATGAGACCAAGTAATCAGGGCCAAACAACCCAAATTTCCAAAGTGCTGACCTGTAGCGTATCGTAAGTTACTGTCATGGAATGGGGACCTGGGTGAGCTCTGGGGTGATGCAAGGCAGGGTGACAAACAGCCCTGGGGGAAGACTGAGCCCATGGCAACCTGGGGGGTGTTTTCACCCTGTCTGTATTTCCTGTCCACCCCCACCCCACCAGTGCAGCTCCCACAGGCACCAGGCTCTGTGCCATGGCTTTGGTGCTGGAGCTGGGGGAGTGTGTTGCTGGGAGAGTCTTATGGCCATGCTCCAGCCATCCCAGGGGGCCAGTGGGTACTTTACCTCACCCCAGCCTGCACAAACTGCACCCTACAGTTGCCTGACAGGAGTCTGGAGCCAGGTGGGGTCGGTCTCTTCTCACAAGGAACAAGTGATAAGAGGAAATGGCCTCAAGTTGTGCTGGGGAGGTTTAGGTTGGACACGAGGAACAATTTCTTCATTGAAAGGGTTGTCCAGACCTGTCCCAGGCTGCCCAGGGCAGTGGTGGAGTCCTCATCCCTGGAGGGGTTTCAAAGCCCTGGAGATGTGGTGCTGAGGGACATGGTTTACCTGTTTGGGCGCTGGATGAAGCCCTACAGCTATTGCACCCATTGGTACCTCCCAACAGCTCCAGCTGTGGCCATTCTCTTGGCTACATGCATTGTAGAGATGAGGTCTGAAATTGGTAACGACTGCTCAGGTTATGAGGTGGTTACTGCAGGTCAGGGGTTGGTGTTGGGGCTGGGTCCATCTTGCTGACCAGTGGGACCTCCTCGGGTTGGTGTGTGCAGATCAAGGTGTGAAGTCTGCATCGACTCTCCATTTGAACTGCTGTGCTGAGCCCTGTGGTCACTCTGTGGGGACCAGGGGCTAATTCTGCGGTGGGCATTGTTCGGGCTGTGATGTTGACCCCCCGCTCTGGGTCCCCGGGGAAGGAGCGAAATGGGAGCGAGCAGAGGGATGCGCTGCTGAGCCCCATTGCTGCTCGGCAGGGAGGGAGTGAGGAGCTCGCAACTGACGACTATTAACATTGTGATGATGCTGAAAGTGGAGTTTGTAACAGATTTATGTTAGATAATTCTTAAATATGTGTTTCGCAGAGGCGAGGGGTGGAGTGTGTTGGGCATAAATTGCAGGGGCTGCAGGGCTCGCCCTGGAGCAATGTGGCGTTTGACGCATGAGGGGCCGATTAGCTCATGCATGAGCACACTGGGCATTTCCGCATCAGCACCCAATGAGTTCGCGCATGAGCACCCAGTTAGTACATATACGAGTGCACAGTTAATTCACAGATGAGCACCCAGTTGATTTATGCATGGATGCCCAGTTAATTTGCACTGGATTGCATACTGGTCCATGCATGAGCAAGCACCCTGTTAGTTGGCACATGGGTGCCTAATTAATTGATGCATGTGCCCCCAGTCAGGCAGAGCCTGAGTGTCCAATTAATTTCTGCATGAGCACCTCATCTATCCACACCTGAGTGTCCAATTAGTATATGCACAAGTCTCCTAATTACACTAATTTACACGTGAGTGTCCAATTAATTCACTCAGGAGTGCCCAGTGAGTTTCCGTGTGAGTGCTCCATTAGCCCGTGCATGAACGCCCCAGAAATTCGTGAGTGCCCAAAAAATTTATGCATGAGCACCCATCTGGCTCATGCATGAGGGCTCCACTCGCTCACGCCTCAGCACCCAGCTAGCTCCTGCATGAGCACCCGATGAAATCATGCATGAGCACCCAATTAGTTTGACTAGAAGCACCCAGATAATTTATGCATAAGTTTTCAATTAGTCCACGCATGGTCACCCGATTTATTTCTGCATGAGTGCCCATCTAGCTCAGGGGTGGGTGCCCAGCTGGTGTGTGCACGAGTGCCCCATTCGTTTACGCCTGAGCACCCACTTTGCTCACAGAGGAGCACCCACTCTGTACACGCATGAGTGCCCAGTATGCCCTGAGCATCTGTAGCAGGTTTAGGCAGCCTCAGGCCTGGACAGCAGCCCCAGCGCAGGGTGAGGTGCCAGTTCCCCAAGGCTGGGATGCATGGCAACCTGTGGGATCCTGGCAAAGAGCTGCAGCGAGTCCATGGAGGAAATAAATGCTGCAAGACAATGCCACACCTCGGCGGGTGATGCCGACCAGTTGCCCATAGGTTGGTGGTGAAGCTGATGACCTGGCAGAGCTGGAGTTCCCTGCAGAGGTGGGAGGAGCTGCTTTGTGCCTGGAAATAATTAACCCTGGTTTCCTAATAAGGCAGTGCTGCCTGTGGCCCCATGGGATCAAG
Organism: Megaceryle torquata; assembly: GCA_024611175.1. NCBI lineage: Eukaryota > Metazoa > Chordata > Aves > Coraciiformes > Cerylidae > Megaceryle > Megaceryle torquata. Next base: position 27,358 of record JANIJG010024203.1, on the reverse strand, counting down.
GTGCTGACGTGGGGGCTGGAGTGAGGGGGGATGTGTGGGGCTTGGTGGAGACGTTCTTCTGGCTGCTGTGTGGGGACAGTGCTTGCTGAGCCTTTGGGAGCCCGAGTGAACACAAGGACAGACTTGTGCCAAGGCACATGGGGACCAGGCTGGGTGTGCGTGCTCCTGCTCAGGATTTGGCCCTGCAGCTGAACCCCTGCCCTGGCACAGACAGAGGATGGGATGGCTGCAGGATGGGGATGGCAGCACAGAAAAGCCCTGTGGGGCTGGAGCATCATGTCACCTCATGCAGCCCACCCGTGGCCAGGGGTCCTCAAAGTGTTTGGAAATCTGGCCACCTCTCCTGCCCTGTCCCTGCCATGGTCCGGTGAGCAACGAGCTCCCCTGTGGGCAGGGCCGTGGATGGAGATTCGCAGTCCCGGATCCCTCATCTCCTCGCTGCCTGGCAAATACAAATTAACAGCTTTGAGCACTGATTAACCAGAGCTGTTTCTTGCTGCAGTGGCAGCTGGGTGGTGGGAAGAGAGGGGGCACACGAAGGGCGGGTGGTGATGGAGCTGTCAGTCCTCGCCTGTGCCATTGGGGATTGATGGGAAGGTGGGGGTAGAGGGTTGGGGTTTTTTGGGTACCGGCAGCTGCGAGAAAGTGGCTGGGGGCTGTTTGCAGCGCAGCCCCACCAGACAGTCTCTGTCCCTCTGTGCTGCATGAGATGCATGGATGAAACCTTCTTCCCAGCTGAGATGGGAGCGGGGATGGATGCACCAGCACTGCAAAGGGGCAGCGAGGGCCTGTGACCACTCTGGGCAGCTCCTGGGGTGCCTGCCCCTGCTGCCTGCTCCTGCCTGTGGTGTGAGCCCCGTGCTCGGCTTTTCCCTGCACTTTTTGCTCAGAGCAGCAGAAACAAAGCTGGTGCCAGCACGAGCTGCCGTGAAGCGTGGTACATACGGGAGGGCGTCTGCGGCGCGTAGCTGGGGCTCCCGGCTCGGCGATGCCGCTTCCAGCGTTGCGGTTCGTAACAAATGCTAATACCCTGCCTTTATTTAGCGCCTTTCATCCCCCAAGGATCCCGGGGCACGCTGCATCCGCTAACAAGCTGCTACGGGTGTTATTTATAGCCGTGCCCACAGCGGCTGCGGGAAGGGCGATCCCCGGGGAGCGTGGCACGGCAGCTGAGCCCAGACGCAACCCTGGCGAGGGAGCCGGCCCTGCTCCGGTGGGATGCTGCAATGGGGCTGCTGCAGGTCATCGCCTTGTCCTTGAGCGCTCGGGGTCAAACCTGGCTGAGGTTTCTGTCGCTGCAAAGTGATTTGCATTGGCTCAGCATCGCGCCGTGATCGATGCCGGGGGAGGGAAATGCAGCAGCCGCCGCCACGTGGGTATTTTCTGTGAGCTCGGCTGGGCTCTGCATGCTGGGGAGCTGCAGAGGATGGATCGGGGAGAGAGAAGGGACAGCCCTGTCTCTGTGTGTGTCCCCTGTCACCAGCCCCAGGAGGGATGGCTCAGCCTAGCCAGGAGAGTGGCGTGTCCTCAAGGCTTCTGTGTCCATGGGTCCCCACTGTGGGGATGAGCATTAGCAGCCCTAATAGGTGCTGTTTGGAGTGTTGACACCCGGCGAGGTGAAGCAGCTGGGAAGTGGCAGCTGTGAAGTCATCATCTGTCTCACATCCATAACTGCAGATATAGGGAGGCAGGTACCTGCTCAGTCCCAGCTTGCCCAGCCTCAGCGACGCTGGGCTCAGGGCCCTGGGAGTGCTTGGCCCTGGTGAGAGGGAAGTTTCGGTGGCAGTGGAGAGATGCACCCAGAAGGGGATAGTTTTCCAAGGGCTGGGAGATTGGACCACATTCCCACTCCAGGGCAAACCCCCCAGCTTCCCCTTGCACCCAGGGTAGCAGGAGGGGGATTGGTGCCAGTGAGCTGGAGGAGGGTTGGGGCTTTGTGTGGCCCTGTTCCAGGGATGCACATTAAAAATCTCATCTTGGGAGCCCTGTGTTGGTTTTCAGGCTGGCACCTGAATGGTCCCCTCCATCCAAAAAGCCTCTCTCAAGAGCATCCCACATCCCTTCTGTGGGCATGAGAGGAGCCGGCTCTGTCCCTCCCCTCCCACCCCAGCCTATGTCATTACCAGCATTTCTCCTCTACTAAAAAAAGCACAGATTTCTTAATTGTTTCCTGCTGGAGTTTAAAGGCAGCTCCTGGGCCTGAAATAGCACTCCGAGGGAAACAGTGAACAAGAGAGAGAGCAGAAGGCAATTAGCCCGGAGGGGCTGAGCCAAGCCTGGACAACAAGCCCCAGGCTGCTGCCGTTGCCCCTTTCTCTTGTCCCGAGAGCTGCCCAAAGTCCTGCTGCTCACCCTTCTCCACTTACTTTCCTTCTTCTCTTCCCACTGCCTTCATTGGTGCCTGCGGGCAATTGGGGCTGCAGAGCTGGTGCCTGGGGCATCCCCCCAGGCATCCTCTCATGGGGGTTGGGGCTGGGGTCTCGATGCTTGTGGGGAATGTGTCCAGGGAAGCTGTTTCTGTTAGAGGAGTCACTCAGTATCTCTCTTTTGGAAGGATGCTTCCTTGCAACCTTTATTTTTGGGATGGGGAATCCTTTGGGACTGGCACAACTGTTGTTTTGCCCATTGCAGCTCAGCCACTGGATGTGTTGTGTCCTTCCCAGCTCCCTCCTACCAGGAGACCTTTGTCCTTTCCTCAGTCTCCTCTTCTGCTGCCAGACAGCTGCCAAAACAACCCTCCACATCCCTCCCATGGCACGGCTAAAGCTCTTGGTGTCCTTCAGCCCAGGTGCTGAGCATCCCTGCACCTGCCTCCCCTCTCTGGGGGTGCTGCTGTCCAGAGGCCCTATGGGGGCATGGTGGGTGCTGCCACCCCGCTGTCATGGCTGGTCCCTGCCATCCCAGCACACCACCCGCAGCCCTGCGCCATCTCCCCAGGGATGAGGCTGCTCCCTGCCAAGCTCTTCTGGCGGGGTTTGCAGACTCTGTCCATCCAGCAGTCCCTGAGGTGGGGTGGAGGAACCCCCCAGATGTCTGGGACAGCCTCGGGCACAGCGATTCCTGCCAATGGGGACATGGGAGTTGGCACCTGGCTGGCTGTGAGGTGGGGCCCGTGTGTGCCCTCCCGGCTGCCCCACTGCTCCCTCCTGCCCACCCTCGAATTCTGCACTCTGCGCCTTCTGCCAGTCATATTATAAATCTTTCTGATGGAAAATTGCTTTCTCTTTTTTTGCCATCCAAGGTAATTGGCATCTGTTGATGTGTCTTGGGTCTCTATTTTTATCAGCCGTTTGCACATTGACACATCTCCACTCTGCCTCATTATCCCAGCACGTTTCAGACCTATTGCTTTTTTATTATTATTTAGATACACGATGCAAAGGAAATGACTAATGAGGCCGTTCCCCCCGCGCCCGCCTGCTGGCACCGGGCTCCCCGCTGGCACACCCACCGGGCACCGCTCCTGCAGCGGGACACATGGGGACAGGAATCAGTCCCTGGCCCCATCAGGGTCCCTGGCATCCCACATCCCATCAGAGCCTTTTTTCTGCTGAGGACATTTGTCATCTCAGCAGCTTTCCCCAGGCTGGGGACACTGAGGTTTGCCAGCACTCACCGTCTTCTATCTTGTCATATTTTGAGAGTTTCTCCTGAGCCTGGTAAAGCTGCTGGAGGCGCTGGGATGGGTTTGTGGATGTATCTTCATGTGGTTTGAAGGCAGCTGGTTCCTGGAGGGATCCTGGCTGCAGGTCTGTGCCCATGCCCATGCTCAGTGCATCAATGTCAGGGCTGGGCAGGTGCCTTCCCTTAGCCACCACGTGTTAAATGTTTTGGCAGATGTTTCCAGGGATGTTTTGGCTCTGGGGAGGTGGGAGGGCAGGCCTGGATCCTCCCCAGACATGAACCAGCCCAGCCCCTGTGTTGTCCCTAGCATCTTACAGCGATGGTGCTGCACCCCCCTGCCAGGGAGCAAAACATCTTGATAGGCTCCCCACTTTTGGAGTCAGGGGGACCCCAGCACTTGCAACCCTGGCCTCATCAACCTCTGGAGCTGGTGGAGGACTCTGGGGCTGTGCCTGGAAAACAGCTGCTTGCATGTGGGTGACATGCACGGCAGTGTGGAGAGAGCAAGCCCTGGAGCATCCCTGCTGGGGAAGTCACTTCTGTGAAGTGCAAAACACCAGCAGATGCTAGGAAAGCACTAAATTCCTTTTCCTTTTATTTTCTTTTTTCTCTTTTCTTCTATTTTCTCTTGCAGTTACAGAGAAGGAGGTGCAGCAGTGGTGAGTGTCGGTGTGGCGGTGAGCTGTGGGGCCGGTGGGTGAGCGGGTGGGAGATGGTGTCACTTCAGCAACCCCCCCAGCCATGCAGGGCAAGGGGTGCAGGAGGGTGTGCCTGTTTTGGGGTGCAGGTGCTAACTGAGAGTGGGGACACCAGAAAACAGAGGGGGTTTGTCTTGCGCACCTCATGCATGGTGCACAGCGGGGCTTGGCTGCAGCTGCTGTGGGACGGTGCCTGCTCCTGCTCGCCTCTTCCCTCCCCATATGGGCTGCCAAGGGGAGCGGGGACATGGGGACTGTCCAGCTGGTGGCCGTGGCCCTGGCTGCAGGAGGTCGGTGCTGTCCCAGCATGTCCCCGTTTGCAGCGGGGCCTGCAGAGGCTGGCAGGGGCCAGGGCCGTGGTGCCTTGCTGGCAGCACACTCTCTGTATCCCCTCCACCCCACCGAACGTGACGCCCTAGAAAAGACACCACTACCCTTTCATCTTCCTATCCCACCAGTCAAGGTTTGCTTTCTTTATCTCTTTCTCTCATCCTTCCCCCCTCCTCCCCGATGAGTCATAGCTGCAGCAGCGTGAAAACGATGTCACCAGCACTTCGGTTTCCCACCTCACCACCCCCTTCTCCTCCTCCAGCCCTCGGTCCGCTGCAGTGGGCGCCTGACAGATCTGGGCGACACATTGCATAATGCTCACACACCCTGCATGGTCCCTGCTCGGTGCCCATGTGGTCCCCGCACCCATAGAGCCAGTGAGTCCCTTCCCCTGTGCCCTCTGGGTTGGCACTTTACGGCATTCAGGTCCAGCCAGCTCCTCCGAGCAGCTTTCACTTGGGGTCATCCAAAAAATGTCACGCGGGAGCCTTGGTTGCAGGATGTATGTGCTGAGCAGTGGGTTGCAAACGGCCTGTGGGGTTGCTGCTGACAGTGAGTCCCTCCCCCGTGGTGGTGCAGTGGCTCTGGGAGAGCTTTCCCAGCTGCCTCTGTGCTGGAGAGCTGGTTGGATGTGCCCAATGGAACAGGGGAAGGGGAGCTCTGACCCTTGGGTGAATCTTTCTGTTGGCAGCTTCTTGCTCGGGAGCCCCATGCATCTGGGTTCTAAGCAAGGGATATAAAATATCAACACTCTCCCGTGCAACCTCCTGGCCAACTGCCTGCACTGGCACCTCTGCCTGCAGCGTGGCTGTGCTGGCAGGAGGTGACCGTGAGGTGGGCTTTCTGTCTTAAAGGAGGTTTAAAAGACTCCTGGGTGCTCCTGATCTGGTGGTGGATCCCTGTCCCCTCCCAGCTCCTGGACAGTGTTCAACAGGAGCCTGATTCTGGCTTGGTTACCATCTTTGGGCTCATAGCAGGGTCACCAGTGCTGCTCACTGCTTCTCCAGGCTCTTTCTTCTCCACCCTCACAGTGGTGCCCAAAGGGACCTTGTCCCATGTGGCTCAGAGGTTGCAGATGGGTGATGGGAGTGACAAGGGCAACACCCAGGGACCTGCCTGGCCCCAGCCCACTGAAGCATTGGGGAAAACCTCATCCCTGTTCCCCAGGGCTTGCAGGGCTGCATTCAGGAGGAGACCCCCCCAGTACCCATCCTCTGCCCTTCCTCTGCAGGTATAAGGGCTTTATCAAGGACTGCCCCAGCGGGCAGCTTGATGCTGCTGGCTTTCAGAAGATCTATAAGCAGTTCTTCCCCTTCGGCGACCCAACCAAATTTGCTACCTTTGTCTTCAATGTCTTTGATGAGAACAAGGTAAGCTTGCGAGCTGGGGGCACAGTCTGGGGGGAGCCAGGACCGGGCCCGTGGTGCTGGTGGGATGGGTTCTGTACGCGGCTGCACGGCACTGCAAGAGCAAAAATATTCCAGCGCTTCCCAGGGCGTGAAATGAAAGCGGCGCAGCTGGAGCGAGCGAGCTCCCCCGCTTATTTTAGTCGATGAAATCACGTGGGGAAAGGCGGTGAAGTGGCAAACGAGAGAGGAGAAATGTGATGCTTCGGTGCCCCTGACAAAAGCCCCCGTGCACAGTGCTCCCCGTGCTCTAGAGCTGCTCCCACTGGGATGCTTGCTGGCAAACTGGGCACCAGCAGCCAGATCATGCTGCTGGAGATATGTGTGCATCCCCCATTGCCTTTTTGGATGTGCCCCCTCAGAGGGCACATGTGGGCAGGGAGGGCTCTGCGGGGTGGGGGTGGCAGTGTTCCCCTCACCTCCTCCTTGTCCCCCCCGCCAGGACGGGAGGATCGAGTTCTCAGAGTTCATCCAGGCGCTGTCGGTTACCTCCCGGGGGACACTGGACGAAAAACTGAGGTGTAAGTGCTCCTTGCACGGTGGGCTCAGACCCACGGCCCCTGGTACATGGGTGCTGTTGGGCTGATGGGGTTCATGTCTGATGGGGGGGGGGACCATGGTCCCCAGCACCTCAGTATTGCTCTGGCTTACAGGGGCGTTTAAGCTGTATGACTTGGACAACGACGGGTACATCACGAGGAACGAGATGCTGGACATTGTAGATGCCATTTATCAGATGGTGGTAAGTGGTGGTGGGGTGAGCAGCCCCTGGGGGTCCCTGCTGGGCTGGAGCCCAGCTATGTGAGGAGGGGGCTGGGGGAAGGATGCTGAAATACCCGTGATTCCATCCCTGGGTGGTTTTGGTGGGACGTTGTGACCATTGTGGCTGGGGCAGGGTCTGGATGTGGCTGCTGAGGATGGTTCTGGTCCCAGTGCTGGGTTAGAGTTCAGAGAACCCCCAAGCCTCCAGCTCCAGGGACACTGGGGCTACAGAAGGCAAGCCAAGGGGGACAAGGCACTGCACCAGGACTGCTCCCTCCACCCATTATGTTGGGGACCTCGGTGCCAGGCTGCCGTTAGAGCTAGGGTCAGGTTGGCCCTTAAATGGTGGACCTTTGTGCCCTGTCCTCATGGTGGGGGGTTTGGGGGGCATGACACATGTCCTCACCTGGGGGCAGTGTCCAGATAGGGCACAAATGGGTGTGTGACTGGGTCCTGTCCTGCCACTGCAGGGAAACACAGTGGAGCTTCCTGAGGAGGAGAACACACCAGAGAAGAGGGTGGATCGGATTTTTGCCATGATGGACAAGGTGAGGATGTTTGAGTGTTTTTTTTCCCTGGGACCAGGGGATTTAGGAGGCAGTCGTGGGCCTCCTTGCCATGTCTTGACTCTTGAAAGTGCCTCCTTCCTGCCAGTGCAAAGTCTCAGCTGCCTCTGGGCTTGCTGCAGACCCCCGCATCCCTCTGGGACCCCTGTATCCATTTCAGGGGCCCTGAGATGGCATTGCACCCCCCCATGGCACCCTTCCTCAGCTGCAGGCATGGCTGGTTTGATGGGGAAACTGAGGCTGTGGCAGTGGGGGGTCCCAAGCGGCTGTGTGGGATGATCTGGGTGCTGCTGGGGCTCTGGGGTGCCCGGTCCCAGGGTGCTCAGCATCCCCCTCACCGAGACGCTGCAACTGGGGTGTTTTGCAGAATGCGGACGGGAAGCTGACGCTGCAGGAGTTTCAGGAGGGCTCCAAGGCCGACCCCTCCATCGTGCAGGCTCTCTCCCTCTACGACGGGCTCGTATAGTCCTGGGGCCGAGTGGTGGTGAGTGCAGCACAGGGGGGGTCCCATCTCTCATCCACCTGATGTCATTCCCACCTTTCCCTGGGGGTGGGGGGCCAGTTCTCTGCTGGAGCATCAAAGCGTGGGCATTCCCCCCCAAATCCAGCTGGGAGGCAGTGGGTGTGCTGGGGGCACAGGGATGCTCCAGAGAGATCTGATATCAAATGTTTTACTGATATTTTATCTTAAGAGGTGTGCCACAAGGCTTTCCAACCCATCCTTTTCACCCATTTCCCTTCTCCCCACCCTCTCCCACAGATGCCTGGGGGAAGATGCTCTCCGTGCCATCCGACCACCGCCGCACGAAGCTTGCCTGTCCCTCTCGGCCTTCCTTTCTGTTCCGCGAGCAAAGGATGCCCTCGAAGCGCGAGCTCACTCCCCCTCTCTGCACTCTGAACCAGCCGCTGCCATTTGCCAACTTCTGCTTTTTCCAAAAAAAAAAAACCAAACAAACAACAAAACCAATACACCAAAACCCGCCACAGACCCCAGTCTGAGCGGCAGCGAACACCCGAGACTTCAGGGCCGGGGGAACGGGTCGAGCATCCATCGCCGAAGGCAGAGCCCCCCCTTCCCAGTCTCCTCGCCCCTTTTTGCTCCCCCTTTCCTACATTTTTGGATGGGACTGCGGACGCGCTGGTGCCGGTGTGGTCCTCTCCTGGGAACCAGCCGGCTGGAGACGGAGCCCAAAGGTACCGGGGGGGCCGCGCACCCCGGGGTGCTGCCTGCGTGGGGCGGCCGGGGAGCTGAGGCACCGATGGTGATGGGGAACCTGGTCCTGGTGTCACCTGCGATGCCGCTGGCAGCCTGGCCTGGCTCATTAGGGATACATATTATTGTATTATTTTTTTTTTGTGAGACAGTATTGTGCTTTTTCTTTTTTGTTTTTCCCCTTTGGTGGAAAAAAGTGAGGCTTTTTTTTTTTTATATGCCTGTCTCGATGATCGATATCCTTATTTATTTGTTGTAAATGTTGCTGCCGTGTTCAGTCTCTCGCGTGCGTGTCCAGCCATCTAGGTGGTGATATGTAAGGTTTACATGCTCGTACACTATTGCAGGGCGCTGGGAACCTGCAATAACAATGAAGCCAAAAATCTGCCTTCCCCCATCTCCTCCCACCCCCTGTATCCTGAGCTCCGTGGGCTGACTGCTGTTTTAAGGGGATGCTGCAGCTTCTTCACCTCCTCCCATTCCCATCTCCTGCATTTTTCTGTTCCCCTTTCCAAGCTCAGCCAAGGCTCCGAGCGGACTGAGCCCGCTCCATCCCTGAGTCGGGCAGGGTGAGGAAACTGCTGGGCAACAGAATATCCTTATTTCCTTTTTTTATTATTATTATTATTTTATCACTGCTTGAAAAAGTATTAATGGAGGCGAGAGTTGAGTTTTGCTTTCAGGTGGATTCCTTTACTACTTTCTGCTTTGCAACGGGTGGGAAGGTCTGTTTGTCCCCCCAGGGAGGTGGCTGGGCATGAGCCCCTGTGCCGGTGGGGATGGGGGAGCAGAGGGGAAGCCCGTGGGGGCTGCTCACTCCATCCCCCCATCCCAGCTGGGGCGATGTGGCAGCTCCTGCTAGAGGGGTGTTGGGCTGGGAGCTGTACAGCTCAGGGTGGCTCCTCATCCCTCTGCTCCTCACGTAGGATGTGGGAGGTTTTGTTGTAAACCAAGAGCATGGCCCCAGAGTGGAGCTGCTTGTGCCGGCACTGCTCCTCATGCTCCCACCTGGGGGAGCCAGGGGCCAGGGAAATGCACCTGGAGACACCTGAGTGTGGGCTTGGAAATGGTCTCCCAGCCATGAGTGGTGCCCGCACAGCCTCTCCATCACCTGCCACCACACCAGGATGTGCCCAAACAGGGCTCAGCCCCATGGGACACAGTTGGCATCTGTCTCTGCTGGAAGACAAGCGTTATGTGGATGCTGCTGCGGCTCCGTTTCCATCCACTTTGGTCCCTGCCCTGGGGAAGGAGAGATTTGTGTCTCCTTGGGACCAACATGCAAGATGCCTGTGGGATACCTGATGCCAGCCAGGGTGCGAACCCCTCCTGCTCTGGTGTGGTTTGTTCCTGGCCCAGTTAAACCAATGCTGGGGGCTCATCCCTCCGTCCCCAGTACAGCTGACATAGTGTGACCTGCCCCGCTCTGCTGGGGTGCCAGCAGCTCCTGCAGCCAAGCCCAGCCTGGCCCCACAGCCCCTGGCCATGGGGACTGTCCCCATGGCAGTGGGATGTGACAGCTGGCCATGGAGAACATTCTCCCAGGTGGCCCATGATGCAGGAGACAAGACAGTGCTCCAGCAGGGCCTGGATCTTCCCCTCATAGCAGGGGCAAACTCTGGCCAAGCCGTGCTGGTCCTTTGTGTTCAGCCCCAATCCCCAGTTTTGGGACCGTGTGCTGGTGCCACTTTCTGATGCCCATTAAAAAACCACTTTTCCCCATCCCCAAGGAGATCAACCTCATGTCCATGTGCAATATTTCTGCTTCTTCTGTGGTTCCAGCCCCGAGGGTGACCATGATTCATTGCTGGGGGCTCCTGGAGGATGTCACCTTGCTCCCTCCCATGGAAATTCCTTTTCCTTGATGCTCTGTGGCCAAAAGCAATTCTCTTGGGTAGATCTTTGCAGTGCCTCCAACTCTCTAATGCTCATCTGCCCGACCAGTCCCTTCCCCGTGCCAATTGATGTTCCCAATGAATGTGATGCTGCTGTAATCACCTCCGCTGAGTAATGATGGACCCTGCAACATTTGACATAATTCCCAGGCAAAGGCAAACCTCATTTGCTCTGACAATTTCCCCTGAAAGGCTTTTAATTTTCAGAGGACCTGCCATGATGGAAGTTTGAGCTCCATCAGCACTTGCTGACATCTCACTGGGAGGCAGCCCTGCAAGGGCAGGGGGGTGTGCGGCCACCCAACCTCGTAGGTTGAGGGACCAGCATCATCTTGGGAGAGCTTTAGACCCCAGAAATCCCACAATTCAGTATCTGGTGCTGCTGTCATTGCCAGCAACCTCCTGCTGATACTGGTGGGCTCAGGAAGGGAGCCCAATGCCTCATCCTCACTTGCCCCTTGTTAAATATTTGCACGTCAAAAGAAAAAAAAAAAAAAGGATCAAAAAGGAAAAAGTTTCGGCTTGTATTCAAAAGCTCTGTGTTGGCTGTGGGGACCCTGTTGGTTTGGTGGCCGTGATGAGTTTTCTCAAGCAGAGGACCCTTCCTGCAGGGTCAGCGCCAGATCTTGTCCTGGATCCAACATGGGGTCTGTCCTGTCCCACTTCTGGCATGCTGAGCATCCCTGAGCAAATCATTTTGGTCCCAGTATTCCCCCCGTGGCTGCAGATTTGGGACCCTGGCTTTGGATGCTTCTGGCCTCTCTTTGGGGAGCACTGAGGGCCTGAACATCACCAGGATCTGCAGCTTCTTGGTACTGCTAAAAATAAGGCTTGAAGCATCTCACGCTTGGAAAGGTTGGCCTTAACCTCCTCGTGCCTCAGTTTCCCCATCAGTGAAATTCCTGGGTGAGCTGCCCCTATTCCAAGAGCGATTCCACGCCTGCACCCAGGGCAGTGCTGGGTACGGCTCATGGCTGCGACCATGAGGGGTTGGCAGGACCCACCGAACATCAGGCACGTGTGGAACCGCTGGGTCAGAGTTTACATCTGTGAACAATTAATGTTGGTCTTCTTTTTACATCTTGCTCCTTATTAAAAGCGAAGAGCTGCCAAGAGCTGATTTGTTTCTGTCTGTACTGGGGTTCCAGATGCCTGCCTGGAGCGAAGCTGCCTGCAGCCCTGGCCATGGGAAGGGGAACCAAAATGCAGCCAGGCAGAGGCGAGGGTCCGGCCCCAGCGGCTGTGGCGTGTACCCCCCACCTCTCATTTGTCCCCGTCGGTGTTGCCCCATTAAAAGGCCGTGTCTGTACTTTCCTTTCTTTTCATTTTTCTGTTCATGTGCCGTTTGTTGCTGCTTTGTAACCGTCTTTCCTTGAGCTCCGGGGCTGGGCTGGGCTGAGCTGTTTCCCCTCCCCCTCCCCCGCCCAAGAGCAAGGATGTGGGAGAAGGCTCTGGGGGGCAGATTACCCCCTGCCCTCCCTTCACGGTACAAGCCAGGACTGAAGAGAGAGAAGCGAAGTGGGGTTTTCTTCCAGAGCAACCTTTTCTTTGCTGTGATTTGTAATGAGACTGGGCAGCCCTGGGACCTGGGTTTGTGGAGGGGGGTGTTTGCTTCTGGGGGACTCCAGACCCCATTTGTGCCCCCCAGGTACCAGCTGCATCTCACCCCACCACCCAGAAGTGGGTGCTCATTGGTGCCTGCCTCCCATGCCATCAGGACACCACAGCCCAGTTGGATGGGGGGAACTGAGGCCTCAGGACACCCATCCCAGAGCCACTACTCCCCCCAGGCAGGGTCTGTTACTGGCTGTTGGGGGTCTGGGTTAACTCTGGGGCCCTGGGGCTGAGCCCCACTTGGAGCAGGACTGGCTTTGAAGCTGGGCCAGGCGCAGCACGAGGGCAGCCCAAGTCGCTGGCAGAGCTGCCCTCTTCCCATGTGTTTAGGGTCAGGGGGGGTTGGACAGGGTGGGTGGGTGACCCACAGCCAGCTCGCTGTCCCATCGTCCCCAGCCCCAGGGTAAAGAGAGACCTGAGCCATTTTGAGGGGGCACCAGCCACCCCTCCTTCACAGGGGCCGGCTGGGTTGGTGGCTGGTGGGGCTGGAGCGAGGGCTGGAGGCAAAGGAGGGAGCTGATGGCCCTGGTCTTCATTCACAGTTTTTGGGGCTCCTTGCAGAGCAGTTCTGGGTCTCAGTCGCAGTCGCCAGCCCCGGCTCCGTTCCAGCAGTGCTGCAGGAAAGCTGTCTGGCTCTTCTCTCTCTCTGCTCCTGTGGCTACCAGCTCTGGCTTGGGTTCCATGTCCTGTGGGACCCCTTCCCCGGGGGGCAGCCAAGCCTGGGGATGAGAAATAACAGCTCCAGCAAAGAGCCTTGTTTGTAAAGATGAAGCCTGTTTGTGCGTCTGTGCCGGTGTCTCGGCTTGCATGCCCTGCTGCCTTGTCTTGAGATGAATTCAAGAGCAAACCAAGCAAACAAAACAGTTTAAAAACAAAAGAAAATGAAAAACAAAACCCAGGAACTTTGTGACAGTGGAAATAAAAGCTTAATGACAGTAACTAAAACCCCCGTGGTCTGTGATGTGTGTGTGGGGGGAAGGCAGGCAGGTTTGGGGGGGAAGCATGGGTCAGGCTTGCTGCCTTCTGCAGCCCCCCAAAGTTGTCCCCAGCAGGGCCAGGAACTGTGCTGGAGACGGGGTGTGACCACTCCGTGTGGTGTGCCCCAAACGCGGGGCTGCAGTGGCACCAGTGAGCAGTAGCCAGGCTATACCAGTGCAGCTGAGCTGTGATGAGCTGTCAGGTCTCAGCTCCAGGCATGTCAGGGACTGTCAACCCCTGTAACACCACTCCTTCCACCTCCCTTGACCCAGCCACAGCTTTCCTTCTGCCATGCCCTATCCCCTGCCCAGCATCCTCATCCTTTCTTTTCCTCTTGCAACAAAGCCCCTTGCAGCTGCACTGTGCCCGCCTGCGCCATCCCCATCTCCTCTGAGCCCCGTTGTCCACGCAGCGGGCTGGGAGCCATTGGGTGACTTTTGGCACACAACGGCTGCTGAGGAAGCTTGATATTAATATCTTGTGATTGTGCCTCGCAGCCCCTAACGGAGGTGCCCCTTGGCAGCCACCCTCTGGGGCTGGCTGGGTGAACGGGGGGGGGGTCGCAGCTTGGTTTGGGCTTTTCACGTGCGGTGGGATCGCGTTCCCCATTCTGCCCTGCCAAGTCTTCCGGAAAGCAGCGCCGCGAGGCCGCCCTGCCAGCCCCTCTTCATTTGTTTGCTCTCCTAACGAGGCTGACTAATTATTTTCGGGAGGCCAGAGTTGATGCCCTAACGGTCTAAACAAGGAGGCTGTGTTTGCACAAGGGGTTTTGTTTAGGGGTGCCTTGTGCCAGCACACGGCGGGGGCACCCTGGGATTTATCCCCTGTGCCAGGGAGTGGGTGAGGATGGGCACAGGCTCGCAACCGCTGCCGTTACCCAGAGGCTGCACCTTGCTTTGCTGGGCTTTAACCCCCAGCAAGGAAGGGGTTAAGGCCGGGCTCGTGCAGGTGCTCCTGGGAGCACTGGTGGGTGTGGGAAGGGTGGCTGGGGTTGATTTGGTGATGGGCAGAAGCTGTTGGGGTTTCCGAGGCATTGGAGAGAGGTGGTCCCTGCTGGGTTAGTGCTTGGGGGTGCTCTGCGGTAGGTTTGGTGGTACCGTGGGGTGGGGGACGGCCCGAGCTTGCACCGAGTGTAGGGCTGAGGGTACAAAGCCTGGGGGAAGTGAGCGGCCCTTGCATCCCCGGCTGTGGGACCGGGAGGGGACCGGTCACCGCACGGCTCCGGGCTCAGCACCATGCGGCGGAGGTGGCGTCTGGCTGGGGTTCCTTGCCCACCCTGACACCGGGCTGAGCTGAGCCCGGGCTTGCAGGGACGTATGGAACAGAGGGATGCACAAAAGGGTCCCACTGTCCGTTTGGGGGAGTGCAGGATGGGTGGTCCCTGACCTCCCCCAGCTCCTGCGTCTGGAACGTCCGGGGCTGATGCCACTGAGGTGCTGGAGGAGGTGCTCATCCCGGGGCAGGATTTGGCCCTGGGTGTACAGCCTCACCTGGAGCCAGTTCTTGGCCGCGGCCCCTCCCTGGGTGCAGCTGGGGGGAGTTGAGCAAGAGCAGAGCATCCATCCGGAGTGGCCTGAGCTCAGCACTCCCCTTCTAGGGAGCCAGGAAAAGATCCCCAGCCAAGGGCTGCCTTTCCCAGCCAAGGGCTGCTTTTCCCTACCCTTGTCCTGGCTCCAGCTTTGTCTGTGCATTGCGTGGACATTTGCTCCCTGTTCCTGAGCTGGCTGCGCTGGGGAGCCCCGCCAAAGCCCCCGGAGACACTTGTTCTCCCCAGCCCTGTTGTGAACCCCTGTTCCAGGGAGGGCCTGGCAAGGGGGGGGGGGGGTGCCTCCTCGGGGTCCCTTTTGCAGCTGGCTCTCGTCCCCTGGCTGTAGCTTTGGCAGGGTTCCTCTGCAGGCGCTCAGCTGCGAGCCCCTGTGTCCTCCCCTAACCCCTGTCTCCCCCTGGCAGAGCGGGGGGCTCTCTGAGCCGGGGAGGGGGGTCAGGGCCGGGGGAGAGGGGCTGGACAGTGTTCCTGACAATCCTATGGGCTGCAGGACCTGCTTCCCAATCCCGGCATCCCTATCCCAGCTTCCTCCAGCTCCCACCCCACCCACCTCCCTGCCTCGCCGCTGGCTCCAAAAGTCCTGTTCCACCTCCCTCCATCCATCCCAGAAGTTGAATGCTGGAGGAGCAGGTCCACAGCTGCTGAGCTGGGTGTCTCCCAGCTGGGTTCCCTGCTCTGTCCCCACTCTGTGCGGCCTCTTGCATCCCGTGTCCCTACTCAGGAGGTCTGAGGGAAGGAGCAGGGCAAGGACAGAAGGAGTGTCCCCTGCACCTGAGGGTCTCCCTCACGATGCCACCCCACGGAGGGGTGTTTGGGGGTCTCTGGCTGCTGCTGGCTTCCAGTCTTGCCGCACCACCCCCCAGCACAGGGGGGGCTACCTTAGCCTTCGTCTTCGATGTCACTGGCTCCATGTACGACGACCTGGTGCAGGTGATGGACGGGGCCTCACGCATCCTGGAGCGGACGCTCAGCAGGAGCACGAAGCCCATCAGCAGCTATGCTCTGGTCCCCTTCCATGACCCAGGTAGGGCTGGGATGGGATGAGGGCACGTGTCCCTCTGGGGAGCTGAGGGGCGGTTCTGGCTGGTTTGGGGGCTAAAGAGTGTATTTTTCAAGTGCCGGCACTGTTCCTTCTCCACATTTTTAATGTCTTGGTGACCACTGTGATGGGGATGGCAGCTCAAGGACGGGGTGCTGAGCAGGGTCTCCCATCCCTAAGGCACCCCATGGGCACAGAGCAAGTTGTTCCTCACCAGATTAATCCCAGTGAGGCTGGCAGCCACTTGTGGGTGGTTTTTCTACTTAACAGCCTGTTCTGATGTCCCTGGTCTAATCATGGAGAGGCATTTCTGTACAAGTCCGCAACGTGCTTCCGAGTCACAATAAAATGCACCCCGTGCTTAAGAGGTCTTGGTGATTTACTGCAATACCAGAATCATTTATTTCTGTCCCAGCCTTTGCCTTGGGATTTTTGTGCACACCCATAAATAGCAGCTGCTCTCCGAGGAGAGTGGAACTGAGGCTTTATTTTCAGCATGAATGTTGAGTTTGAATGAAAATCACTGGAGCCAGAGAGGCAGAGGCAGTCAATGGGTTTCTGGGTTGCTTTGCTGGGAGCTTCCCCCAGCAGAAAAGGGTGCTGGGTTTGTGGCTCACTCTGGCTGGGACCACCAGGTGTGTGGGGGAGAGCTTTCCATGGGCACAGCCCAAATCCACATCTTACTTGGTGTTGAGCCAGGGTAGATGCTTGACCCTCAGTCTCGCAGGCCCCATAGGGCTGTTTAAGCTGGGCAGCTTGGCACCAGAGGAGTCTGGTGCTGGTGGTGGGGAAGGCTGAGGCGGTGGTGTCGGTGTCCTTGCAGAGGTGGGTCCTGCCACCCTCACTGCAGACCCGCAGCTTTTCCAGCGGCGCCTGCGGGAGCTCCATGTCCAGGTAAGGTGTCCTCAGCCCTGCAGTGCTGCTCTGTGGCTGGCTCAGCATGTGGCCCTTGGTGGGAAGCCCAGCCCTGTGTTCCTGCAAGGTGGTGGGTCCTGTGAGCAATCCCTGCTGTCCCCCAGGAGTGTGGTGTGGGCTTGGGGCTGAGCTGGACTTGCTGGGGGCTGAACCACAGTGGGGTGAATAATGCCAGCACTGTTCCCCAGGCTCCTGAAATGGGCAGAGCACTCTCAGCTCACAGCTCTTGTCCCAAATTGTGAATGCTTTCCCCAGGAGAGTTTGCACAACCCCTCTATGGAACCAAAATTCTCTTCTGGAAGTGCTGTTTGAAATGAATTGAGTTGGGTTTTGTTTTGTTTTTCTAAATGACTTCAGCTGCGTTCTGCCAGCTGAAACCCTCTCCGGGAGTTTACTCATGCTTTATCCATCCCCACTCCTGCCCTGCCTCCTGTGCATTGCTAAATCCCTGCGGCGTTTCCCTTTGGATGCAGCTGCATTTTGGAGGGAGGTGTAAAGCTGCAGCTGCAAATTGTTTCACAGCCCTTCAGGGTGCAAAGTCCTGTGGAAGGAGGAGCTGGTCCTTGTTGTGCCTCTGTGCTTGTCTGGGATGGCTGGCTCTGCTGCCACGTGGGGGGTCATGGGCTGGGGTGGGCACAAATGTGCCTGTTAAAGGTGTTTGTGGGAAACCAGCGGCTTCTGCGAGTCTGGCAATCCAAATGAGTGGTTTAATCTTCATTATCAGCGAGACAGGGACAGATCATTGTGACCCTGTGTGTGTCCCTGTGGTACCATCTTGCTGCTCTGGCTGTGCTTGGGCTGACTCCAGCAAACTGGTGACATTCCTTATACCGTGAGCAGAGCCTGGGTGGGATCTTGCTGGGGAGCCCAGCAGAGAAGGGCTGAGCACTGGGTAGCTTGGTGCCTGTGCCACGTCCCTCGCTGTGTGCGGCAGGGCGGAGGGGACTGCCCGGAGATGAGTGTGGGAGCCATAAGGCTGGCTGTGGAGGTCTCGTACCCCGGCTCCTTCATCTACGTCTTCTCGGATGCTCGGGCCAAGGACTACGAGCAGCAGGAGGAGCTGCTGCGGCTGCTGCAGCACAAGCAGAGCCAGGTGAGTGGTGCTGCCCATGACTTGGCCAGATGCTGCAGCAGCAGCTCCTGCTGTGAGTCGCAGCAATAAACCCCCTGCGCTGCCCCTTTGTGGGGTGAATTTGGCATCCCATGGGCATTTTGCATCAATTGGGGGCTTGGTGGCTGAGTCTTCTCCCTGGAATGGGCAGACTGCCCGTGGCTGTGCAGGGTGCTATGGAGAGCGTTGCTGTGGCAGGTGGTGTTTGTGCTGACGGGGGACTGCGGGGACAGGAGCCACCCCGGGTACCGTGTGTACGAGCGCATCGCTGCCACCAGCTCCGGGCAGATCTTCCACCTGGACAAGCAGCAGGTGACAGAGGTGAGTGGGGAGACCTGTGAGGGGAGCAGGGATGGGGTGGCTAAGGTGTGTCCAGCCCAGCTTGTCTGCTCTTATATTCTCCCTGGGGTTAATCCTCCTGCTCATGGCACCTCCAAATTGCTCTGGGAGCCCCTCTCTGCCTGCCCCTGTCCTTCAAGCTCTTGACTGGCATGAAATCTCAGAGACCTGAGGAAGATCAAAGTGCTTTTCTGCTCATTACTGGGCAGCATCTCCCAGCAGACCCTCAGCAACAGGCCCCACCCCTGCCCAGCCTCTGCAGTTGTGTGCTTTAATGGTTTCTATTCCCATGAGCGAGCTGGGCAGTAATAAGGTGCCTGCTCTGAGCAGTGAGCAGGAACCACCTGGCAATAACAATTATACCACATTACCCAATTCCTTTTGCAGCTGCTTGTAGAAAGGGAGGCTCAGCCAGAGCTGTCACCTGCTGCATGCCTGTTCCTGTGCTGCCCTCATGCTGGCACCCACAGCACCCAGCTGAGGCTGGTCCTGTGCCCGGGTGCTGTTTTGCAGCCGTGCCCGAGATTTTGACCCAGTGCAATATGGCCTTGCTCCTGAAATGGCCATGCCTGGTGGTGAGGGGTATCTGGGTTAATCCTCTCCCCTGTGTGTCACCAGGTACTGAAGTGGGTGGAAGAAGCCATCCAGGCCTCCAAAGTCCATTTACTGTCCACGGACCATGAGGATGGTGGGGAGCACATGTGGCCTGTCCCCTTTGACCCTAGTCTGAAGGAGGTCACCATCTCCCTGAGTGGCCCTGCCCCAGGGGTTGAGGTCCGGGATCCATCAGGTAAGAGCTGAGGGGAGGGTTATGGGGGTGTACGTGTGATGCTCTACCTCCTGCAGATAACAAATGGGAGACTGCAGGCATGGGGATTGCCAAAACCTGCCCTGAAAACTTAAATAAAAAAAGTAATGAGCTGCAAAGTCCATGTTAAGCACCATGTTCATCTGCTGCACTCCCCTCCCGGGTTGGTTTTGCCTTTGGTTTTAGGAAGTTTTACTCTGTGCCCCAGCTGTGAGAGCTGTGTGATGTGCTCTGCACCATGGTGACCACCAAGGGAAGGAGCAGGGGATGGAGACCTGGGTTTCCCATCTCAGAGATATACTCGCTGTTGCAGGGAAAGTCCTCAAGAAAGGCCAAGGTCTGAAGGAACTGCTCCACATCCCCAACTCAGCCATGGTGGTGGCTGTGGAGCCCCATGAGCCAGGGACGTGGTCAGTCACGGTAGGCTGGTGGCAGACCCTGAGTGTTGTCCCATACCCATGCCCAGATGGGTATTTAGCCAGCCAGGCTTTGCCAGGCATGGGCTTTCCCCCATCCACCTCCAGCTGGGCAGAAGACCCACGAGCAGGCTGGAAGGGGCTGGCTGCTGCCTCCTCCCTTCCCCATCACCTCTCCCTTACCCTGCCCTTGGTACATGCCTCTCGCTCTGCTTCCAGACCCAGAGCAGTGACCGCCACTCGCTGAGGATCACAGGCATCAGCAACATTAATTTTCAAGCCAGCTTCTCCACCCAGCTGGAATTTGATGCCAGCCAGGCCTGGGACCGGCCAGTGCAGGGTGAGGCTGGTGCTGCCCAGGGCTGTGGATGCTGTGTCTTGGGCTTCTTGCAGACAGAAAAGTAGCTGGGTGGTTTTTTGCCCTTCTTTCTCTCCAGGTCTGCCCATCTCTGTGGTGGTGAACTGCACTGGGCTGAAGCCACCTGGGCAGTTGCAGGAGATTGAGCTCTTCAACACCTCTGGCCATGTCCTTCTCTCACTGCCTGTGCAGCCCCTCTCCAGCTCTTCGGGGCAGCTCTGGGTGGGCTCACCACTCCGTGTCCCACCGGGTGACTTTCTGGTGAAGATTAAGGGTGAAGATGCCCAGGGCCACCCCCTGCACCGCCTGTCTGGGGTCACCTACACCAGCATGGTCCCAAGTGAGTGGTCCCCACAATCCCAAGGGTGCTGAGAAGGACCAGAGGCTCTAGTACCACCTCTGCTTTAGTTTCTGCTGGGATATTTTTTTATCCTGCTTCCCAGTGTAGCTTTTGCTGAGCTCCCAAGGAGTTTTATATGTTTGTGTGTTTCTAACTCCTTCCAGGTCTACCCAAAGTGAACATCTCCAGTAAGATCCAGGCTTACAGCCGTGAGCCACAGCTGATCTCCTGCTTCGCACAGAGCGAGGTCCCTTTCCGCCTGCAGCTCAGCCGCAGTAGGATGAAGCTCGGGGAAGAGCATTCCTTCAGGTGAGCCTCTGGTTTGGCCCAGTGGGTTCCATAATGGACCCACCTGGGCAGCAACAGCCCCTGAGCTGTGCCAGCCAGGGGGGTGCTCTGTGCTGCTGGGTGCCTGCAAGTTCTGAGCATCCCAAGGCAGCAAAGGAAAAGCCCGAGGGATGTCTGGGGGTGGGAGTGCACCCCTTCATCTGACTTGGATGGAAAGAAATCCCCTGGATTTGGAGCAAGATGGTGTGGCAGCCCCAGGGTGGGGGTGACCCCATAGTCTCTCCCTTTTTGTAGGAGTTCGGGGAACATCAGCTGGTTGATCCCTGCGGTGTCCAAAAGTGACGAAGGCTTTTATGAGTGCACAGCCACGAGCAAGGTTGGGGTGACACGAGGTCGCGCCTACGTCTCTGTCTCAGGTGGGCGCTGCTTGTGCCAAGCCTCGGTACCCGTGAGTCTCTGGGTTTGTGGCTGAGCATGGGCTCATTTCACCCCACGTCTTGTCCTTGCAGAGCCACCGCCACGTCTCATAGCCCCGGGCAACATCACGGCTTCACCGGGCCAAGATGTGGTCATGTCCTGCCCAGTTCTGAGTGACGTGCCCTACAACCTGACGTGGAGCTGGGATGGGAAGGTGGCACAGCCCAGGGATGGCCGGACCAGGCTGCTGCAGAACCGCTCGTTGGAGATCAGCCGTGTGCAGCCGGGGGATGGGGGCCTGTACGAGTGCGTGGCACGCAGTGCCCACGGTGTGGCCACTGCCTCCCTCTGGCTCTTCATCCAGGGTAGGTTCTGGGTCCATGTGGGGCCCTAGCCCGGGTGATGCCTTTCCTTGTGTGTGGGCATTGGGTGGCACGTGGGGGCTGAGCCCTTCTCCAACTCCATGCAGAGATGCCGTGGGTGAAGGTCGACGACAGCCCCCAACATTTCAGCAGGGGCCAGGAGCTGTGGCTGAACTGCACAGCCGGGGGCCATCCCCCACCCCACACCACCTGGAAGCGCTGGGGCTGGGCACTGGAGCAGGACAAAAGGTAACCCATGGGGACCTGGGTGCCTTCATCCTCCCTGTCCTGCTGGGGATAGTGCTCCTGTTGCAGGGATGCACGGGCTGAGGGAGAGGGCCTTGAAGTTGCCCTTCACTCTGGAAAGAGGAAGGCATTGCAAGCCCTTCACCTGAGATGGCTGGCAAGCTGCTTGCTTTAATTTCATGTATTTATTTTTAAGCTATCCTGCCTTTTCTGGGTCACCATCCCCACCAAGGGGCACTTGAAGCACTTTGCCACCTGCTGTGTGCTCAAAATACTCCTTGTGCTTCCCCTTAATTCCTTCTGCTTTTTGGTTTCCACCTTCCTGCCCATGTCAGGCTGGGAGTGCTGGAGTGGACTTCAGAGAAGGATTTATTTATTTATTTTTACTTTGAGAACTGAGACTTTTCATTTCCAATGCTTTTCCCTGGTTCAAAGCAACGCCCTTCCCTGCAGTAGCTGATGGAGACAGATTTGAGTGCTAACCCACATCTCTCAAATGCCCAGCACTTGCCACGTGTGTGGGATGGCTTTAAGCCTGCTCTCTCATTTCGGCACATTTTTCATCAGCTCTATGTTTCCTGGGCTCACTTTTCCCTCTTCCCATTTACTGCAGGGTTTTTACAGATGCTCAGGGTACCCTGCACATCAGGGCTGCGGTGCCAGAGGATGCGGGGAATTACAGCTGCCACGCCAGCAGTGCACTGGGCTGGGATGAGCGAGTTGTCACCCTGGAGTTCACCGGTACCCACACCCTGCTGACTGGTAGCACCCTAGGAAGGATTCAGAGCTGCTGCAGGAGGGATTTATTGTCCCTCCTTGCTGTCCCTTGGCTGGGGCCTTGTGGTGTGTGAGTGATGGGCTGGGGTTGTGTGTGATGGAGGGTGTTGGGGAGCAGTTCCCAGAGCTCCAGAATCCCCTTAGGGTGGCTGGCACCATACCCAGTGCTGCAGGGAGTCACTGAAATCATTATTCTCCCCATGGTGCAGAACCTCCTGCCATCCTGGCAGTGACACCCAGCCTGAAGGCACTGGTGGGAGAAGATGTGACCCTGGAGTGCTGGGTCTCAGGGATGCCCTCACCCCACATCACATGGTACAAAGGTGAGACTGGGATGGACCTGGGGAGCAAACCCATTCCTTGCACTGGGGTCCTCCCACCATCCTGTAGGGACATCACAAGTGGGGTTCCCATGGCCTGATGGCAGGAGGGACCCCCAGAAGCTGACACGGGGGGTCTTGGGGCAGGTGAGCAGGCGGTGGCAGTGTTCCCAGCTGGTACCCAGCGTGCTGTCCTGCGGCTGCAGGCGGTGCAGGAGGAGGACGCGGGGCGGTACGTCTGTGAGGCTCTCAGCGGGGCTGGCGTCGCCTTCGATGACACTGTCCTGGATGTGGGGTGTAAGTCTCTTCCTCTCTTTTTTTTGGGTGCCACCAAGTGCTTGAGCCTGTCTCCACTGCTCTCCCTAACAGCTCAGCTCCAGCTTGCAGCTCCTCTTGCTCCCAGTTTCCTAACATGGGGATGTCAGTGCTCAGTATAAGCAGGCTGAAGCTTGGTGGGATTTCCAAAGGTCAGGAGGAAAGAAACGGGCTCAAGAAGTGGCAGAAAACTGGTGCAGATGCTCTTGCATGAGGACACAACAGCTTGGGGAAACACTGGGGGTGCAAAGTGCAATTAGGGATCTAGGTAGAAGCAGAGGCTGGTTTCTGTATGTCTGAAAATCCAAGTACCCCAGCCAATGCTCAGGGCTTCACACAGGAGCAGAAGGGATGGAAGAGCCTGGGTAGGAGCAGGAGAGGAGGTTCTGAGCTGGGGGTAGTAAAGCGTGAAACAATTAAAGGTGGAAAAGTGCAAGAAGTTTTGCTGAGCCAGAGGGTTGCGGAGTGTAACTAAGGGAAGGAAAGTGCAACACCTATAACAGCTTTAGAAAAGCCCTGAATGCTTTCAGTCAAACTCAGGACTTTTCAAGGCACCTGGCTCATGGGTTCTGCAGCCCCATCTCCTGGCTCGGCCACGTGCAGAGCCTGCTGTGAGTGTTGGACCCATCTGAGCCCCTTCCCCCCTTCTCTCTCCTCCAGCTGCTCCTCACTTTCCCGAGCCCCTGGGGGACGTGGTGGTTGAGGCTGGGGACAGCGTAAGTTTGCTGTGCCAGGCCGAGGGCTCTCCCTGGCCACAGGTCACCTGGTCCCGGCAGGACGGAAGGCCCATGATGGGCTGGCACGAGCCACGTGGTGTTTCCAGCCATCTGGAGGCTGCCGAGCTCCTCATCGACAGTAAGAGCGCGGAGCGTGCAAGCGGGTGCTGGCTGTTAGCGCACGTGGGCGTCCTGCCCCGGCGCTCGCTTGTGCGGTATCACCCTCAGGTGCTCCCTCCCCACCTGCTGCAGGCTGGTGTCCCAGCAGTGGGATTAGCCCCTGTGCCTGCTCTTTTTGCAGTGGTAAAGCATTCATGTAGTGGATTTATTTGCATTTTTCACTTGTGCAAGCGTCTCTGTGCTGTAACAGCCCATCAGCCTCCAGGCTACAGGGTCTGTCCCCCATTGGAGGTGGTGGTGGTGGAGCAGGAGAGGGTTGGTGTCACCCCATACTTTGGGCTCTCCAGCTCTGTCGGGCTCAGGTTTCTCCTCTCCGTGCTCCAGGTGCCTCGCTGGATGACCAAGCTGTCTACATCTGTGAAGCCCAGAATGAGTTTGGGAAAATCCAAGCGGAGGTCAAGCTCACAGTCACGGGACACGGTTTGCTTCTCTGTGCTTTTGTTGGTGTATTGATCTTGGTTGTTGCTTGTGCTGGTGGTGAGCAAGTGGCAGCTGCGTCTGCTCCTGAGCTGGCTGCAGTGAATGCTCAGCAATCCCTCCCTCAGTGCAGGGTTTGGATAATGTTCTTCCACCACTTTGGCTTAGTGCACTGATGTGTGCTTGAACCCAAACCATAGATGAATATCCCCAAATTCTTGGGGCAGCTGACTGTCGGAGCTGGGTTGTGCCAAGCCAAGGTCTGCACCTTGGAAGAAAGGTGATCCGGATCTGTTCTCCCGAGTCTTCATGGACAGTTTATCTCCAATTAATGGGTTTTTTCCCTTTCCCCTCTTTCAAGCAGCCCCTGAAATAGCTCTTGCATCCCCTGTGGTCCATGCACTCCCAGGCCAGCCAGTGTCTCTTCCCTGTGTGATCCTGGCTGGGAAGCCCTTCCCAAGCCGCCGCTGGCTGAAGGACGGGCAGCCGGTGAGGCTTCTGCACCTGCTGGGATGGTGGGTGGGTGGGCAGGTGTGAGCATGGCCCAGAAGCGGGGGCTTTGTCTTAAAAGCTTCTGGGGAAAGATTCCAGCAGAGTTTGGGTTGGGAGGGTAACGTGGGTTTATCACATCAGGATATTACTACTGTTCAAGGTTCAATTTCTACATGTGCCCCAGAGTCAAAGTGATATTGTAATGCTTGACCACCTCAGTCTGCCATGCTTTCTGCTCTCTGCCTGTGCCCAGGTAGCCCCAGGTGGCCGCTACTCTGTCCGGGCTGATGGGAGCCTGCATGTGGACCAGGCATCACAGGGGGACACAGGCAGGTACACCTGCGAGGTGACCAACACCCTTGGCTCGCACAGGCAGGACATGTCCCTGGTCATCCCTGGTGAGTGGCAGGGTGCTGGGCATCCCTGCTCTGTGGTGAACAGGAGCATGTGCCCTCCACACTGAAGCAGCGATGCACTGGTCTCCTTGGTGGGCATGGCCCAGGATGAGGTGCTTCTCTTCCTTCCCAGTTCCTCCTAGCATTGAGCTTGGCCCTGTCCTCATCACCACCACTGAGGGAGCAGCTGTCACCCTGCAGTGCAATGCCACTGGTGTACCCCCCCCTACTGTCACCTGGGCAAAGGTAGGTGACGGGGATAGGCAGGCTGTCACCCTGCTTCCAGCCAGGCTGTGGGTCACCCTTGGGTGTGAGATAACGTGCTGGGGGGAGATGTTGTTCACCAGTGTGGCTGTAGCTGCCCGAGGAGGTGGCACCAAGAGCCCTGGGAAGCCAGGGTGGGGAGGTAGCTTGCTCTGCTGGGTCAGAGTCCTTTTCCTGCCCTTGGGATGCTCAATTCATACAGAGTCTCTGCCATCTCCCTTTCTGCCTTCCCTTTCCTCTGCAGGGCACAGAGCCCATTTTGCTGAGCCCACGCTACCACCTCAACCCCAATGGGACGCTCCTGATCCCTTCACCCTCCTCTGGGGATGCTGGGACCTACTTCTGCACAGCTACCAATGCAGCAGGCTTCTCCAGCCGGGAGATGCAGCTCTTGGTCAGCAGTGAGTGCTTGGGACTGGCCCTGGCACCAGCCCCTGGTAAAGCAGCTCCAGAGGGTGGCTGGCTGGGAGAGGTGACCTGGGTACTCCTGTAGCCTCCTTGGGTCATCCATCCAGGTGCCAGATGGGTTTTTGGGATGGGAAGAGCAGCACTGAGGGCTGTGGGACACCTGAAGTGTTCCTGTACCAATCGAGCTCCCTCTCCACCCAGCCAAGCCCAAGATCAGCGTGAATGGATCGCAGGCATCAGACACCATAACCATCCTGGCTGTGCTTGGGCAGGAGACCACCCTGCCCTGCGAGGTTCAAGGCTACCCCCCTCCCTTGGTGGTGTGGACCCAGGAGTCCCAACCGCTGCCCCTCGCCACTGCAAGGTAAGGAGGGCTCTGGGTGCCAGCACCACTCGCTCTCAGTAGTGTGAGTGTCCCCAGAGGGTTGTCAGGTCTGCGAAAGGCAGCAGTGGGGAGGTGTGAAGGGCATCGCTGGTGCTGAGCAGCAGATGTCCAGTGCTCTGGGAGGAGCAGAGGCAGCCGAGTGACACAGCCTTTGTGCTACTCTTCAAAGAGAACCCAGCAAGAGCCACCAGGCTTTTTTTCCATCATACAAACATCTGCTGGGCTGGAACAGCTGCTCCTGACCCTTTGCACGCCCACCTTGGACATGGGCTGGGGAGGGAAGGTGGCTCCAGCACAGCTCCCGGCCCCACTCGCCTGGCCGCCTTCGCGTGCATTCCTGCCTCATTCTGTCACGGTGCTGGTGGCAGGGAGGCCAAGGACGTGCCTGGGGATGGTAGATCTCTGTGGGAGGTGTTGGACCAGGGCTTGATAGTCATTTGATGAGAGGTGATAACTTGGAGAGTGGTTGGATATGTGTTTGAGTGTCTTGATCTTCCCTCTTGGAAGCAGGACCTGCTTTTGTAGCACGTTAGCACTATGCTGGAAAGGGCTCCTTAAAATCATGGGCCTCAGTCTTGGAGTTAATCCCTTCTTTTCCGGCACCTGAGGATGGCTGTGGCCTCAGGAAGGAAGAAGGTGTCTTCGTTCTGCTCTTCCTGAGGGACTGTGTTGCCTTGTCATTATTGTCTGGTTTCCTGTGGCTGCTCCTGGTTGACCTGTGCTGCTCTCCACATCTCAGCTGGCTTGTCCTCATGTGCTCAAGTGATTTATAGGAGCACACGAGGAGGAATCTGCAGCCGTGGGCTGGATGATGTTATGTCTGTGGAGCATGTACAGTGCTGGGAGTGAGAGCACGGCCAGCTCCAGCTGCAGGGGCTGTGCTCCCCAGGGACCCTGTCTCCCTTTGTCCCCCTGGGCAGGTGGCTCGTGACTCTGCCTTCTGCTGAGCTTATGCAGGAGCTGAGGGAAAGGGGATTGGCACCCATGGGCAGCTCTGCCATCCTGCTTGTGCAGGAGGTGGACCTGGTGACCTTCCCTTGACTGTCGCAAGGTGATGGTGACCTCTCAGTCCTTAGCTCCATCCCAGGGGTAGGTGATGGGTGACATGGCTGTTCCCTCTTCCCCAAGCCACAGTGTCCTCCCTTCGGGGTCCCTCCGGCTGGTCAAGCCCCAGGTGACTGACACTGGCCTCTACACCTGCACGGCCACGAACGCTGCAGGGAATGCCTCGCTCAGCTACAGCCTACACGTCCAAGGTTCATGTCTGCTGGTTAAAATGCTCCTTCTGTGGGCTGTGGGTCTTAACGTACCACCAGAGTCCTGTACCCTCCAAGCCCTTGGCTGCTCCCACATCCCTGGGCCAGGGTCCAAGGGTGGTCCCAGCCTGAGGTCCCCTTTCTCCCCAGCTCCCCCCCAGC